>OCZR010182891.1:0-10086 GCA_900234385.1 Anemonia viridis | reverse complement strand
TTCATCAGTTTTCAAGACATTTTCATTTTTGGGGCGTTTTCGTCCAAGTGCCCCTTTAAACCTCCTGCTTTAATAATATGACAAAAATATCAAAATAAAAATGACGAATCCTATGTAGTTGTGGCTACTTTGCCAAGAAGCTGGTACTGATTGGATTGATTGGACAATCACCTCATCAATGATGCGCCATGCTAAATTAAAAGCAACAAGTTTCCAGAAGTCTGCTTTCATGACATGTAATAAATTCCACATCAGGCAGAGAGGTCTATCTTTGACTGAATCTTACATTCTACTACACAAGTCGGACTACTGGCTTTGTAACATTGGGACGGGGGAACTGCTTGAATGTTCATGATCATTTTGTTAATATTTTGGAATTAGCGATCAATCAGAAAAATGACAGAATTCTTAGTTCAAATCAATGAAACGTTTCCTTTGAATAATAATACTTTAAAGTTTGAGGAAAAAGAGTGTCTAAAAAACCCCGTTGGATTTAGCATGCAGATACATGTTGTCGGACCTACTAGTCGAATCGGAAAAGAAAAGGTCAGGACTCTGTTATTCAAAACGCGAAAACAGAGCAGTCGAATCGTTCATTGACTAGGTTCAACGGGCAAGACAACCTTTTAGTATAAATGAGCTGAAGTAATCAACAGCAATAGACCTCGTCGGCTTGGGCATATCGGCTCCCATAGGACCATTTGTTTTGTTTAATGGTTACACATGAGAAGACACATAAACATGCATACACCTTAAACAAAGAATCTTAGTCTCATGGGAACTGAATTGGGAAAACATTCTGCCCAAGCCGAGGAGGTCAACATGACTTTTTTTTTCAATTTAGGCCTTAATCAAAGGCTAATACATTGACTATATACTTCTGTCAATTTTGATTGTCTATATATCACTGATATATTTTGGAAATAGTATTATTATCATATATTTTCTTTGTAATATCTGTTCTCAATCTATGTGTGTAAATTCAATAAAAGTCTAAAGTCTATATATATTGGCGGATTAAACTTCTAACGATATTTTAATCGAAGCCATCAGCAGAAACCATATCTTCGTAATTTCAAACAGGTCATGATAATAAAATTCAAGAATCATTGCTAAACTTGCTAACAGGCTTTTAATCGAATCAATCAGCGGAAACTGAGTTACTCAGTTGCTAAAAAGGAGACGGAAAAGCACGAAAAATAGACAAAATCCATCAGTTGGTTAAACGATTTTCGAAATGACTTTTTAATCGAATCCATCAGCACATCTGTTAACTGGTTCATCTCGCTAAATGAGCTTCGGTACTTCACAAGTTTGTACTTGCCAAGTGTTTTATCACGCTTAATTTAAACACCAACAAATATATCAAAATTGAGATAAAATAAAGATAAGATAAACTGCACAACAATTGCTAATACTTGTTACAACTCCTGCAACTTATCTATCAAGTTTTGATTCGCGGTAACTCACTAATTATTGTAGTCAAATTCAGTGACTTTGATGTGAATTTCGACCTACGACATAAAATGAGATTTGGCGGGAAAATTTCCCGCCATCAATAGAAATTGCGAAATACTACTACCAATATTAATGCCACTGGAATAATCCTCTTCCTGGCATATAGGCGTATTAATTTATTTAAATATAGCAGTTTTATACTTTTGGTTTGAAAATTATTAATAAATTGTGATAATATTCAACTGAGGCAGCTTGCATTTCATGTCAAATGTTTTAAAAGTTTTCGATTTTTTTTGTTTTGTTTTGATTAAAATTAACCGGCTGATACAGAGAGAATGGAAGTCAGTCGTTTTGTACACTTGGTAACAATCTCGAAACACGTTTGGCAATAAACTGGAGTTCAAGACAGATAAGTTGACCAAATTTATCGACAGTTTATTTAAATTGCCTTAGAAATAGCTTATACTTGAGCAGGAATGTCAACATGCACGATTATTGTAATACTAGAATCAAAAGCTTGTAAAATGAAGGTTTTTCCAGTCAAAATTGGAATCTCGAATAACAAACAGAAAGATTGACCGAATTGATTTATAAATTACGTCTTTGCATTTATAATGAACAGTTTTTATGAGTAAACAAATTTGTTCACGTGAGTTCAGTTATCAGATGTCTCGTAGAATTAGTTTTATTAAGGTTCTTTAATGGTTTGGATGAATCACAAAGAAAGCGTCTCAAACGATTAGGGCGAACGTTGATTGCCCTTCACTTAGAACCCAGAGTGATTAATGTTTGAACTAGTTAGTGTCTACAACGACACGATGAAGTATCCAATGCATTAACAACCGTTCCTATTCAACAATGTGTGGCTTGCTATCCATCCTTCAAAACTCTTCTTTGAATATGACTTTGACGTGACAGAACACGCACACGTCGCTGTCCACAGTTCAGATTGTTGAAATACCAACCAACCCCTGACAAGTCTGTGAAAAGTCTTTAAAATTCTCCCGCCTGTCCAATCTTCTATCGATGTGTTTGTACATCCAAATGTTCATTCCTTGATTAAGGTGTTAAAACATAAGCACCTTTTACTTAACTTGTACTCCCTCGAGAGCATATGTTCTCCAAGTCCGGATGGAATCCTACCTTGAATATTCTATTTACCTATTTCATCAACAGAGGTGTACAAGAGAAGGAAATCCTTTATTCCTCATAATGTGTTTACCAAGTGGTTTTGACTGATGCGTTAGTTGTCAGCGAGGCTTTGTCCTCCTCGAAGCCACTGTCACGACCGTTTACTGTGAAAAGACAACACCATTCTAAGAATAACATTTATTTGACTCGAAATTTCCGCCTCTGAAAAGCAAATGTGAAATTAATACGTTTTTTTCGATCAAACCATTGGACGGCAGTTCAGTCCCGCCTCTTTGCTATTATCGAGCGCTTTGCTGTTTGATCTGGGCGTATATTTCTCGCCGCGGTCTGATCCAAGGGTATAATAAAGAGGAACCATCTAAATATGTATACTATATTCAATAAATACAATAGATAAGTCTAATTGACTCTGGTTAGATAGTGCGATTTATATTTGTAAACTTATACTATCTTAATTAGAGAGGTACTAGGACGATTGATAAGGTGTCTGCACACGTGCAAAAGACGATTTAGATGCCGGGTTGAGATTCGATTTTAGGGCTCGATCTGAAGCTGGGTGAGGTCATCGGGATGTTCTTTAGATAGACATTGATTTGTCACAGCAATAAACGAGAATCGATACAACAAGATTTTCGATCTAAGAATGAATTGTTTAAAAAAACCTCTTATGGTATTAGGGACTCCCCCCATTCCGAAAAAAAAATATTTTAAAGAATTTTCATACAAGACTTAATTCGAATTGTTAAGCTTCGATCCCGGCTCAAATGATCCCTCAGAAGGTATTGTAATTGTATTCAAATTGAAACCAGAACAGTTTGTGGCCTGGGCTTGAATCAAGAGGCCCATTGTATGGCAATTATTAGTGATAAAAGGTGCGAGTTAGAGCTAAACGATAAAAATCAACAAATCAAGCCTAATGGACAGCGCTAAGACTGTCAACAATAGAATGCTAATGTAGCGTACGTTGTGTAGCTTGTAGCAAGCAAACTCCAGCAAGAACCCAGTAGGCCAGATCAGTTAAGATCTGGAGACCTCTTGGCCATCTAAACACGAAATTTCACGCATCGTGCTCTTCATCCACGCTACAGAACATGAGCGATAGCCCAGAAGATCGTCCTAGACCTCGGTCATTCCGTATTGATGATATTTTAGCGTCTACAGAAAGCAAAGCATCCAGTAGTACAGCCCCTACTATCACTAGCAGTAACGGTAGCGATGGTGCGTCGAGTTCTGTAACCTCTTCATCTCTTCCAACAACGGCGTGTGTCGTTCCTCTTAACTTTGGTGTGGATTCGTTACTCTCAAGAAACAGCACAAGCACGTCCCCGAATAGATATGGTAAGTTTAACATTAGTTAAAAAGAATTGAGTGGTGAACTCAAGCATTCTTATATACATATATATACTTTCTTTAAAACTCTTGGGCATTTTACTCAAAATCTTTAAAAACACATCAACTTCAAGTCGTCTTCCTCGATGTAGTTGGAGCACTGATTCTGATACTGCTCTTTTTAGTCAGTTCTTGGAAGCCTACGCGTGCAAGCATCCTCAAGCGTTCGTGCGATATTGATATCATTAATGCCGGAATTGTACACCCCAAAAAGATATTGTTTCGTTTGATTTTGTTTAATTAAATATATATGGCATATACAAATCCACATGTTTGCAGCACAGACTGAGCGGCCTATCCTTCATGTGTCAAGATATTTTTTACTTTTTTTATCTACAAGACTTTTCCCCTTGAGTATACACACTCGACTCTTGAGCGTCTTTTGCGGTGTTTCTTGCTCGTGCGACAAGTCTGTATACCAAAGCTCCTTGTCTAGGCATTTTTATCTATCTTTTAAGATCTTACGCGATGTCAGCGCCAAGGATCGCGTTTCGGGATATGCTGTCAGAATTATTTCGGGTATATTGCGCCGCACTAGAAGATGGCTTTACAACAGACAATGTAATGTACAGTTGTGTATTGTAATATAAGGCCCTTGGCGGAAATTCCCACTTCGCTAGAAAACTACAAGTGTCGAGATGAAAGAAACGAAAGCAAACTCTAAGAGGCGATCAGTGTATCCGTGTGTGTTCTTGTTCTAGAATACAAGTGTGAGTTTTACCCGAGACTCATTGTCTTCTTCACCTGGTTACAACCACCTCAATATCAACGTGTTTGGTCGGTGTTGATCTAAGGTTGGATGGATCGATCTCGGGCGAAGAGTGGGGTTGTACTTTCGGATTAGAAGCCGTTTGTTGATAGATAGAAGGGATTAAGGTTGTACTATCAATGTTGCTTCAACGGCTTTGTTTTATGATGCATGAAAGGTTTTCTTCCACATCACGGATGAAATTACAGTTGTCCATTAAAAATACAAACAAGACTATCCGTAGCGCAAACAAATCTGCCCGCAAAACTGAACACACTTTTAGTTGTCTTCAAACCTGAAATTCGTATCGTTTTACTATTTCAAAGAGCTCATGTTCTCGACTGCGGCCAAGCTGGGTTAGTTTTAGAATTTCGGGCAGAAATTCCAGGTTTTCGAAACAAAAAAAGCCAAAAAAAAGAAAAGAAACGCACGGCAGGCGGGCGGGCAAAGTCCGTTTACCATCGCAAGCAAATTAGCCAAGGTAGTTTGCTCGACATTTTAGCTTTCACTCTTGATGCCATCTTCAATTTGTTTCATGGGGCTATTGTTTCAAAGAGGATACAGTTTTTCTTCGTTTGATCTCGCCAAACAGCAAAGATCAATGGCTGTGTCCTAATGAGCAAACGCATTGTACAGCCGTTCAATTGTATAGTAAATGTCAATTCAATCAAACTATTGGGTACAATAGCGATTTTGAGATACAACCATGAGAATTGCCCACTTGCGCCAGACAACCATGCTACTAATTAATACTGTGCTCAAATGTACCATTTACAACACCACAATTATCCGGTTTTACCGGGGCTCTTTTCTTCTGACCCTAGAAACTAAGACTATCTCGATCAGACCTCACTAACCCATACTGACATCGAGGACAAAGCGACACGGCTTTCAATACATTCAACTAATGTTTGGTAGGTCTGCATTTATCATCAAAGAAGTGCTTTTTATTTAGCGAAGTATAAGAAGAGACAATAACTCTCCCTGTTAAAATCAAAATGTTAACCCAACAAAGCTGTGTAGAAACAAGAATCTAGAAGACTTTTAGACCGTCCGTCATTTGAATTCTTTGTCCAAGTTGTTTTCCTTGGAACAGTTGGGCACACTTTGGATAGGGATCAGGTTTCAATCCTTTCTTTGGGTTGAGCACATTCATTGAATCTCATTACGATCTTCCTTCTTCACCGTTTTTCCCTTCTGACTCAAGGGACCAAATGGAAGATTAGGCATCAACTTTACATCTATCTTTTCTTCCCCAAAACAACCCTTTTTTAATGAAAAATATTTCGAAAGAAGGTGAATATTTTAATGAATAAATTTTGACTTTCAGATGCAACATGTTGTTGTGTATGTATGTACATTTATCTTCAATGTATAACATAAGTAAATCGAAGGAAGCAGTGACATCCTTTTAAAAAAACCCAGACTTTTTCACCTGCGAGAAAGTATTCTTCTGATGTGAGTTAATGGCTACCGATATACTCTCTCGCTAGTTTCTTTTTTAGTTTTCAGCTTTTGCTAGCGCTTTAATTTCAGTCTTTTTTCTGTGTTGAAATGAAATCAAAGCTTTTTTCAGCCATTGATGTAAAATTTCAAAGCTGGCCTCTTCAGACTCTTCCTTGATATTCTTGAATCTAATAAACAAATTTCAAGAACAGTTTACTTCAATAGTTTTTCATGCATTCTTTTTCATCTTAAAAATGTGTTGCTAATGAAAAGAAATAAAATAAAATTACATATTAATTTAAAAGTTTCGTGTTTGGTTATAAAGATATGTATATGATATATTTCAGTTGTACTTGTTTTTTTTTTTCCTACGATATTTTTCTATATCTACTACTAGACTAGAATTTCTTCTTGTCGTTGTTCTTGCTGTTCTTGTTTTCCTTGTTTTTTTTTTCTTGTTCTTCTTTTTGTTCTTCATCAGTCTTCTTCATCAGTCTTCTTCATCTTCATCATCTTCATCTGTCCTAAGACGGTTTACCATTTTCTTAGCTTGTTACTTTAACTATAGTCAAAGCCTACATACATTTCTCCGTAAAGCTAAGCTATTTTTACGGTATTTTGACATAATAAATTCTAAATTAGAACCACTTTCAGTGCTAAAATGTGCCTGTGTCTGAGTTTTCACTGCCGAAATGGCCGCGGACACAACAAGCTCCTTATACTCTTGGCAAGTCTTAGTAACTGAATATTTCGTATACGCAAAACAAATTCTTTTTTTCCCCGTTTTAGCACATGTCTGATATTTAAATGTTTTTATTGTACGTGAGTCAATATTTTGTTTTTCCACTTATTCATAAAACTGAAAAATACATTTATGCAAGGTTTCAAACTTAAACTTTAAAACACGTGGTAAAAATGGGTTTCACACTACTCAAAAAGGATATGGTATTTCACAGGTCCAGTGCTGACGACATACACAGTTACCCAGGGTTCTCAGGAATGCAGCGATACATTCACCCCCGCTCAAAAACATCACCTTGTTTTTTTCTCGTTACACCGACAAGTAACGGTGTCAAGTTTCTACAGTCAACTTTGAGGTCAAAAAACCCCGCCCCAAACATTAAATTATTTCTTTCTTTGTACAAAGACCATTTTACTCAAATACACGGAAAAAATTGCACTTAAAGAACCTCTAAAAAGCTATCCTTTGTAACGTTATAAAAGCATTCATTTTGGTGTTAGATTTAATACCATTTCTGTGAAAGTTTTTTCGTTGTTTGACGAGAGAAACAAAGAAAATAAATGGTGTTAGGAGTGTTGTAAAGAACTGTGTCTACCTAGGGATTAAGCAATGTTGTTTTTGTCTTGTTCTGCACGTCAAAGCAGTTGTTTTTGTTTTACGAATGTCTTTGTTTAGCTTAGTGATGTTTCTTCAAGGTTTAGCTTGACTAAAAGCCTCAGCTTCTCCTTAAAAGAACAACAAAGCATGTGCCGTATTCCTAGCTGTTGTGGATGGTTGCAATAGCTTTTTTTCTTAGATAATGGATAAACTCAAGTCATACATAAGATATTTTAGGGCACAAATACACCCATTACTTCTTAGATTTAAAATTATTTGCGCTTAAGAATCAGTCTCGAGAAACTCGGAAATGACAACCGTTAACTGTGAATTCTTAGGATTTAGGAATTCAGATTTAAAAAGTACTAGCCAAACCCTCTTACAATGAGGAGAATTTTTTCTGGTATTTCCTATCCATGTTTTGCAAAAATTAACATAATATTTCGTTTCAAAAACTAGGGAAATGGCGGGGAAAATACAAGCTTCTAATGACAACTCGACATGAAACCAGCGGTGCTTGTGAGATGAAAATGTAGTGTATATGTGAGCGGTGTTGGAAAAAATCCTACAAAAAGGCAACACCCTTAGAGAGTCTTCTTACCCTTACAGTACATCTAGTCAAACTCTAAAACACAACTAGTTCATTGTCCTCGGTTTTTATCTTTAAGAGAAGTCATCATTTCGCTGAAGTTAGTTCTGAACCCCGACGTCAAAGCCGAATGACAGCCTCGTATCTTCTTTCCAAAGTTTTCATATACACGATGAAATTTGAGCGTTATCTATCAGCGTTCCTGGTTCAGTTGTCTGTGAAAGAATATAACTGATATAAATTGACAAGCAAAGGAGGCAAATGGACTAAAAATTTCAAAAGAAATTCGCGTTTCATTGCCGGAAAGACATGATTTTGAATTTAATTTTTACACACATTTTCACGTACACAAGAGTTTTTTGCCTTTTTTGATGCCGCTATTTACAATTATCTTTATTATCTTTGAAAAATCGATGAAAAAATTCCTCCAAAGTAATTACAAAAAGGTATATTTTGTTTTTCCAGTTCACATTTCATACATTTACTGCCAGCGCAGTTTGTTCAGTTGACCTAAGCTCGTTCTCTTCCCAAGCAAGCACACAAAACGATAGCCTGTGAACATTGAATACAGAATAATATAAATTTCAAACAATACGTTCACACTTCGTTTCACACCATTTTCTGGATAGTGTATCATTCTAAAATATGATATATTGTCTATTGTTATGTGAACTGAGATTTTTTGTTCGCCAATAATTAACATCTACAACAAATTCATATTTTTGTGCTTTTTTATTCTGTTGATTTTGTGAAGACAACTATACAAATATTTTACCTTTTCTTTCCTTTTCTTTTCTTTTCTTTTCTTTTCTTTTCCTTTCTTTTCCTTTCTTTTCCTTTCTTTTCCTTTCCTTCCCTTTCCTTTCCTTTCCTTTCCTATTACTTTTTTCTTTTCTTTTCTTTTCTTTTCTTTTCTTTTCTTTTCTTTTCTAAGCTGATATATGTTTTTCAAATGTTTATTTAACAAAATATAAACAACGATGAAAACCCAAGAGTTCTTTCTTTATTTTTAAACGTATTTTTTACTGCTGAAGTCCAACTGTTCCTCAGGTGAATCTACAAACGAGAATGTGCTGTCAACAGAGAGAAGGACTGTGTGTGTTCATCTAATAACGTCATTAATGTTGTGTGAATTGAGCAAAATTTGCTTACTCTTCGCAGTATTCAAACAACAAGAGTCCGACTTGCTTAGAAAGAATAACATTTAAGTTAGCACTTAAAAAATGATCAAGTCAGGCTAAATGCTGAAATTGAAGTAGCTTTTTCTAACCGTAATTCATAATTAAGGTGACCCACTTCTTAAGATCGTTCAATTTGAGCAAACGGTGAGCGCGCACACAGAAACCGCTGAATAAAATACAAACTTTTATTGAAGAACCGATGCATGTTGCAAACTCTCAAATTTTGCACTGGGCCATATATTTTTATTTGTATATGAACAGGTAAAAGTCAATCCTTTGACAAATTTTGAGAAAAAACGTAATGACTTTAACCCAATGAAAAATCGCCACGAGTGATTTTTTTGACGTCATTATATTTGGGCACAATTTTCAGTCAATTAAATGAGAAAAATGATGAATTTTGGGCTTATTTTTACATTCTTTTTCAAAACGTCTATGTTATTATCATTTTTGAGAAATGAATTTTGTATACGAGGCTGGATTTTCGCCATTTTTCTTTCAAAAATTAATAAAGTCGGTTGTGTTCAACCCTAAGTCTAATATCTCGAAAACGAGCTCGGGACACCCTATTTTCTCTCCATTTTAGGAATCACCATTAATTTCTCTATGTAATATCTTTCTAAGAACAATTTCTAATGACTTTTTGCGAAAGTAGTCAGTCACTTTATTAGTGAAAAATATATTAAACATCGATATTTAACTATAAGACAATGAGACTTTATTGCCTATACCGATTGTCTTCTTCCTTAATCCGGCCCATTTTCGAAATTATACATATTTAACA
>OCZR010182827.1:709-11304 GCA_900234385.1 Anemonia viridis | reverse complement strand
GTTTCAGGGCTCAATCTGTGAGTTAGCCATGTCCTGACTTAGATCAGCCCAGAGGTTGTTTCAGGGTTAAAAACTGTGAGTTAGCCATGCCCTGACTTAGATCAGCCCAGAGGTTGTTTCAGGGTTTAATCTGCAGTAAGCCATGCCCTGAATGAGACAACCCACAAGTCAGTCTTTGTTGAGTGTCGATGAAATTCGATTGAATTTCTTATGATTTTGGAATAGCATTAGCCAAGTCATAAATCACCAAATATTCAGTTCATCTTAGCCAAATATTAATTAATGTGCCTAGATCATTATCTTTTTTGAAGTATTACCAGACGGCTACATTATATATACGTATAGTAAACGTTTTATGAGCCGTGAAGCGTATTGATTATAGTAGATCACTATCCCGATATCAGCAGTCCCTGATAATGAAGTTCACATCAGATATTGAAAGAGTAATATGACATCCAAGAAATGTTAGATGAAGTAAGTAATTGCATTACTAGATTTATGGATATTATATTTTAGTATGATAAAGAATACGACGTCCGGGTTGGCAAATGCTTGAACCAATATAGACCTCTTCTGAAGAGATGATTTTTTAGGATATGGGGGTTGGAAGGAAATGAAGGATGTCATAAGTGTAAACCGGCAGGCAACGAAGGATGCATGGAATTGGAGATTTTATCCTAGAACAGCAGATTTCTATTTTTCCCAAATCTTAATCATCGACCGCTGGTCAGTTTGACTGTTCTTGTTGTTCTTGCTGTTCTTGTTGTTCTTGTTGTTCTTGTTGTTCTTGTTGTTCTTGTTGTTCTTGTTGTTCTTGTTGTTCTTGTTGTTCTTGTTGTTCTTGTTGTTCTTTTCGTTCTTCTCTTGTCTCTATCTTGTTTGTTTTACGCTTGCCAAACTTCAGCTTCAAAATCGAGAGGGGAAGAGTGACGTATAAACTAATTGCTATTACAAATCAACTGAAATATTCAGCCTCCTTATGAACTGCAAAATATTTTGCCTTTAATTCCACCAAAAAAAGAGACAAATTAGATTACTTCTATTTCCTGTGACAACTTTCCTTCTTTACTAAGAGGGACTCATTTTGAATATATAAAATTGCCATGTTTTAGGACGGAACAGAACATTACGCCTTGAAATCAACATCTGTCAAGCTATTTTTATGAATTATCTCCAAGCTGATGACAAAGTTTTGGCTGACCAGTGTAGTTTGCTTTGTTTGTTTGTTTTCTGTCTCTAAACATTTTAATTTAGTGTATTTTCGGTAATCGTTTTATTCTCAGTACTATTCCAATTTTCTAGCTATTTCTATTTATACCAAACCAAGGTCATATCTTAATGTAATTGAAGGCATGATTCGCCTAAATTTTTTATTACCAACATTAGACGGCAACAAAGGGAATATTGGTCATCTTAACGTTGGATTCGAACACCAGCTGCAACTGATCGTGAAGACAGCTACTTACCATTTTCATTTGTTCACATCCTTGCTTAAGGAAACATTCATGTCAAGAGTAGAAATCAGCTAAAGACTACAAAACCCCTAAAAAAAGTGAGTAATAATTCTATAGCTCAAAATACTAAATATGAATTAAATCTAAATTTAAAAAAAAAGTATTAACTGGAAAGCAATAGATTTTAAAATCATTGAAATGTGCCAAATGACATGAAATTCTGTTAGTTTGAAACTCGATGTCTATTTTCTTATGTAAAACAATCACATTTCTGCAAGCATTTAGAACTGACATTTTTGAAATATTTAGCCTTTCAGCGGGAATATTCGGCAATTGAAAATAAATGAAAAAGCAAAGGTTAAAAAAAGAGAAATATGAAATACTTAAGAAAAAAATAAGTTCTAAATCTTATAGTTATTATTGAAGGAAAAACTCTATTATATATAGAATACTTTTTTCAATTTCTTTCTTAATCAAAATACGGAAAAGTTATAAATTAAAGTTAAGATACCATCGTTTAAGCAGTAATTTTATTCCAGTGATGTAGGATAAACTGCATTGTTAATGCAAGGCGAAAACAAACTCATTTCGAAATATTTACATTTTGTGAAAAAATATTTGCTTAGCACTTCATCAACCTCACAGCTGGGATGTAGTTTTTTTCTCCTAGAAATAATTTCAAATCAAAGGAATAAGATATTGACTTATTTAGCAAAACAAAAGAGCTATGGATTTAGTGATGTGTTTTACTTAGTGCAATAAGCACCGTCTTTAGCAGTTTACTTCGAGGAAGGCTTCCTCTGAACTTTCTATAAACATGAGTTGAAAAGATCTAACACGTTGACTGAAAACTTATCACAGTTCATTAATGATGGTCCGAACGTACTTGGGACATGAAAATGCAGTTTTGAAGCAAAGATATTGAAACAGCAAATTTATACGGAAGGAAGGTTAGAGGATTGAGTAACACATAACGGATTTGAATTAAATATGGTTGTAATATGTAATGTCGTATTATTTAAAATCTTGTATTTGTTGGACAGAATAATGAAGCTGCCGTTTCGTATATGTAACACAGGGTTTTGAGTGCAATTTAGAATTAATTATGACGAGTGAATTTTTCAATGTTTAACAAAAAATTGCACGAGACGTAGGTGAGTACAATTTGTTACTTATTGAAAAAATTACGAGTGATAATTTATTCTAAATTGCACGAAAAAAATCATGTGATTATTTGTTAATCATATGCATACAAAAATTTTCAACTTCTAAAACCAATCAATCAAAATCGACAGAGATCAATCAAAATCAATTGCACTTTTGGCACTCAAAAATTTCACATTTTGCACGCAAAAATTTCAAAATTTGCACTGCCACAGCAAATTTTAAAATAAATTGAGATGCTCTCAGCCAATCAGAATCCAGAACTTTTTAGTTGTATTCGTTTTTGAATTCGTTTTTTTTTTTTTTTTGATAGATCGTTTCCACAGCAACAGAACTCAAATTCACGAATCTCTCTCTCTTACATGCTTAGTTGTCCGAGGGGACAACGGATGCCTTTTGGCTTTGGTTGTGTTTTTTAGGCCCTTTTGGTTGTTGTCCAGTTACATATTTCGTCATTGAAAAACACCTTTGTTTCCTTAAATGCGTGCGTATTTGTTTAAGACAAGAATCATAGTTTTAACGTCATTGAACTTCGTGTTTGTCATTGGACAGATCCGTTGAACAGGCCAAATCATGAAATGAGTTATATTTAGTGCATTTGTTCTTTCAGAGTATTGTTGCCAAACACAACGAACAGCACACTTCTGTCTGGGATCTTCTCCCTTGATTGTAAGTACAATGTCTTACTTCAATGTTCTGTACCTAAAACAAATTGTGTTTCTTTAAAATATATTTTAGAAAAGTTTACAAGTGCACGTTTTCTCTTGTTTTTCAGTATTTGGTTATGTTTTTCTAATTTATTTTTTTTCTCCTTTTGTGGTTGGTAATTTATTGTACTTTTCAATATTGTTTACTCAACTTTATGTTGATGACACAAAATGCATAATAGGTTCCCTTTTCAGAAGCAATTTCCGAACTCACCGCCTGACATTTCTTACAAAATGAACTGAATTTTTGACTGACAACGACTGAGTTAAAAGCGCATTTAAACTGAATAATTTACTTGGCTTCCTTCTTCAATTTTAGCCCATTCTTCGGGAATTTCACACGTTTAAGATTAAAATATATAATTTAATATAAAATGAGTATGCTCAATAGTGCTCGACTCAAAAAAAAAAAAAGACTTAAAAAAGTGCTAACGTAATTCTTTTCAAAATTATTCTTGTTCTTTCATGTCATAGTTGCACGAGTTTTTGATTGCACCACCAGAAAACCAGTTGGCAATAATTATAAGTTATAATATAGTTTATCTATTACTATCTTAAAATATACAAGTATACAAATATATACACTGGTGGCGTTGGTTCTCTCCTGTGCTTCGAGGGTTTTCACCTAGTTTGGAGCCTCGCTCTCTGTGATTGTGACATCCCACGCTTTGATACCGCAGCCAAATTAAAGTTAGTAAATTTAAATCTGTGACGTGACTACCAAAAATCGCACTTTAAAGTCTTTACTTAATAACCATACCCTGATACCTACAAATAAAATATTTCATAGTGTACAGAGCCAAAAGCAAGAATTTCTGAAATATTTCAGGGCTGTTAAAGCTTTAAAGACATTGGTCACGTGACAGGATATTTGTATATTTCGAGCCAACTTTCTTGGGATTAACTTTATAATTATATATATATATATCAGGATATTACATGGGCACTTTGAGATACCAAATTTATCTTCGAGAGTTGAAAAGATCTGCAGCTGCATCTGCTGATCTGTAAGGCTTACTCGTGAGAGATTTTCAACACGAAAAGATAAACTTCGTACTTCACCGTGCCCATATAAACTATAGCTTAAATAAAATACACTCATTGAACGTGAAACAAAAATTGAAATTCTATTGACGCTGCTAGTGTTGCTTGGACTTGCTGCTGAAGCCATTTGTGAAGAAGCTATATAATAATATAATAATAACAACTTTATTTTACGAGGTTAAACTATGTTAATATTGAAATTAAAGGGGCTCCAGTGAATATGTTACCATAAAACATCTTTTGTAGCTGATTGTCATTGACGGAGGAGGAGTCGAACTTGAAGATAAAATTAATGGTAGGAATGTAGATTCCCCATTCCTGTCACATCCTTTGTACTCCTGCTTGATGACAATATCTTTGAAATACTTCCTTGTTGTCGTTCGTTCTCCAAGTCGGCCGTGATTATGAAATTACTGGATGTTTTTATGTCCTATTGCTTGAATAATTTGACTAACTGAGACTCCATTGTCTTAGAGTTTCTAAACTAGGGTTTTATTGCCGCGTATTATGTTTTTGGAGTGATGTTGGCGGTTTTGCGCTTGTTTTTCATTATGGACACGAGTTTATTAATTCCCATGGGCTGTGCTTCGAACCCGGGGTAGGGGGCGAGGGTATGCGCGTCGTATCAGCGATTAGGTATCATTTTGGGTTTTTGAATGAAAGATTAGAGTAAAAGGACATTTTTTTTGTTGCATCCTTTAGTTCTTAGTAGGTTAGTGTCTTGACAGAATTTGTTTAATGAATAAACGAATAATTTACTGATAGAATGGTGAATCTGTTTTTTCTCTGTAAACCTTGTATGCCAGACAGTATCACGCTCATTCTCGATCCGAAGTCTTTGTTTTCATACATTCTAGGCTTCACTGAGTGCACATAACATGTTATTTTGATAGTTATTCAGGATTCAGATCGCGTGAAGGTATTCGCTGCCAATAGTCCTTATGAGGAGAGTAAAGAGAAAATATTTACAAATATTTGCTCGTCTACCGCTCGATCACTGTCGACTCTCATTTGGGATATTGGTATCCCGATGCTCCAACTGACTACCCACTAGAATATCAAAATATAATAAAATAAAAGAACCATGAAATGGTTGCAGAGGAAAAATATTAAACCATAGTAGTGATCATGATAAACTGATTCCATAAGTCGTAGTTATCGCTCTTTGGTGGGTGGTTGCAACCAAAGAGAGAGAGAGCGGACTGGGCCCGACTTATGGAATCAGTCTATGGTCATGAGAGGCGAGGGATTTTTTTTTTTTTATTATTATCTTAAGGTGGCTCCAGGAAGTTATTTTTGAGTCACAGTTAATCTACCCGTTCTGAATCATTTATACATACCCTTACGTATAATTATCTAAAATAATCTAGATTTTACACTAGATGTTATAAATAGACTTGGATGAAACTTTGATGAACAATGTTTTTGTGCTCATCTGCATTTCCAGCTGATAATTCGTCAGCTTGATCAAATATTTTCCCTTTCGAATTCACCACTAGATAGTGTTTTTTTGATACTGGTTCGCCATCAGCATCATTATTATCATCATCTTCTTCTTCTTCTTCAATGTTATTTCGCCTATACCTGAATTGGGCTACCTAGCCTTATGACTTGCGAATATATAATGAATTTCAATTAATCATTGCTAGTTAAGTAATCATTAGATGGTGCGCCAGTTATAATGAGTTTCACCTCTAGGCTAACAGGCGGCGTATCCTAGTTTAAAATTCAAATATCGTGTCAATATGATGTAAGTCTTTTCAGCTGCTTGTTATTGTTTGTTAGCTGTCGAGTAGTGAATACTGTATGTTTCTCAAAATGATTAAAAGAAAAGCTACGGACAGTTGTCAGTAACTGAAAGAGGATTAGAGCGCCAAATCAAACTATAGCTAAGAAGCAGCCGTACTGTAAGAAATGAAAGAAAAGAAAGAAAGTGGATAGAAGGTGTGAAAAGAAAAGCAAAAAAGATAAAGAGAAGAGAAGAGAAGAGAAGAGAAGAATTCAAAATCACACGAAAAGGAAAAAAAGGAGAGTAGAGCAGAGAAAAGGAAAGGAAAGAAGGAAAGGAAAAAGGGAACACGAACGCCGCAAAAATGAGAAAAACACTTGATAATTACAATACTTTACCGCCGGCCACCAGACGATCACATGCGTCATCAACTAATAGAATTAATTGATATTTCCACATCCCTTCGTTCATTTCTTTTTATAAATATCAACAAAACGTTTCCACCAGCAACCCTTTTTATACTTCTCACCCCAATCACATCCTTACTTGTAAATGCCTACTTTATAATAATCCATCTGGCAAGGAGGCAAACCAGTTGGCTATTTACAAGCATGGCTGAGAAGCTGAATAGGCCGTTTGCATGGTGGCGTCATTTACTAACACTACCAGAATCCCTTGCACACTCTTTTGTTCAGTTCATTAGCACCCATTGTCTTACTATTCTCAAGAGGAAATACAAATTTGAATAAGAAAGAAAATTCGCGAAGCATTTTGGTAGTGTTAGTAAAATGACGGCATCATGCAAATGGCCTATTTAAAGAAATCGAAACCAGGACAAATACAGCCTCAGCTAGTGGCCACAACGGGACTCGAACCCGGTGCCACCAGATTACGAGACCAACGCTCTGACCACTCCACCATGCTGCCTCCCAAAATAATTTAATATTCAATAATTTATATTCGTCATTGAAAAAAAAAGGACAACATTATCAAGTACCGGTTGTTGTTCGTGGTCAGCGATGTGAAAGGTTTCAATTTGAATTCTGAAGATAAAAGTTTTAATCTTCAGAATATTAAAGAAAGAGCTGAGGCTTTAACTATAGCCAGAGATAAGGTAATAATACGAATTTCGTTTTCTTACGTGCAGTGTCGCTTAATATTGCTAATTTGAGGCATATTAAATCTGTTGAATTCTTATATCACCTTAAAAAATTGTCACTTATCGTCTTAGAATTATCGTCCATTGAATAATCAAGAAACCCATCTGTTTTGTATATTAGTAGAACAAAGCACTAATGAAAGCTTATCATCACTTGTTTTACTTTACATACCGTTTTATTCGTGATGTTTACATATTCTCCATAGCCAGCCTTCCGGTGATCATCAGCTGTACAAGATCGAGCAAGACAGTCCCTGAAACTCACTGAGCAAGTTAAGTAAGGCAACAAAAAAGAACCAAGAAAATCAGGAGAACTTCAAGTAAGTCTGATCTTGAACTATTAGCCGAGAATTTATCCATATTGATTCATTTTTGAGCTTTTCAAAGCTGCTACGCTCCGATGAAAACGTCTTCGTGGTTAGATAGTTTCTTAAAATATTCCATACTCCTAAATTCGAAACATTTTATTTTGAATTAAACAAAAGAAAATAAAAAAGCAAATTATTAAGAATTCGAAGTCAATGTAGAATACATTAGCATTGAATTTCTAATTATTTTATATTATTTTTCTAAGTTATTTGAATAATTTAGAATTATATATTACTCTTATGCGGAAATATTCTTAGAATATTAATATTAAAAACTGAAGAAGCAAAAATAATTTAAATTTCAAAATTCATCTGAAAATCCTCAGATGTCTAGAATTTTTTCTTCGATTTCCATATCCAGAATACAAATTTAGTCAGTAGTTTCGCGCAGAAAGAAATTGTTTTTAAAAATATGTAAGAGAAGTCGCGATCTATATTGGAAACAACGTGATATTATTTGAATATAAGATGCAGCTTTGTTCCACCAGCGTTTTAAAACATTTAAGTAATACTTCAAAGCCTCCAAATCGGACTGGACAAGATTTCAAAGTCCGCGCAAATAGCTGTCAACTAATTGCAAGGGCTTTGAAATCTTGTCCAGTCCGATTTGGAGGCTTTGAAATTACTATACATATTTCTTTCATGACCTTTGGGAATTGCTATAAGTTATTGCTGTTCCAGTGTACTAAGCTTGGACTGAATTAATTTTGTCCCCGACTTTAAGACACTTTTTCTAGTTTCAAAATTCATCATGTGATCGAATTCAAACTATTTTGTTGGCTAATTACTCATGAATTATTCATGAATATGTAAATTTCATTTTCCGAGCTTTCGCATCTTTGGTGCATCGTTCAGGGAATGGAATACACATTGAAATGTTTTTAAAATAACGGAAGGCAAAACTTTTGTTGAATTAATGTTGAATTTTTTTTTTGTTCTACTTGTTCTTGCTCCAATGAAAGCACAATTTTGAGGATTTCAGAACCCCACTCCCGATAATTATTGGCGCAGTTCCTAAATAACATAACAGACTTGGTAATCTACAATATATGCAGTTGCAGCTTTAAATTACAAAAAAGGTTGAGAAACCTTTTTCACCTGTTTTTATTGCAAAGTATACTCAGTTTGTACATAGATTTTATATGAGTGCAGAGGAGGATCCAGGGTAATCCCATGATTCGTTGCGCGGCTATGTTGGACAAAATGGCGTAAGCCTTCGATGAATCCCTTAGACTAAGACCAACTAAGACTACTAATGAGTATTTCGGATAATATACTGGCTTTACTATTCGTAAAGGTAAGTATAAAATTAGTTTCATTCAGAGTCTAAGCTTTATTATTTCCAGTTCTGTAAATACGGCTGTTTTCTTATTTATCGGCCGAGAATCAATTTATAGCGGAGCTCCTGCGCGGGCCAAAGGCCCGCGCGAGCGTAGCACCATACTTAAGAAAAAATGGTAACCCATCGAGTTGATTTTTCATGGCTTGTGCTCGCGCCTTTTCCGTCCGTACGGGCGTGCGACTTTTCTGATTGGCTGATTTATTTACTTCCGGTTTGGCAGGATCGTCGACGCGTGCGCCTTACAGGCTCGATCCAGTGGGCACGGGGAGAAAATGATCACTTTTTTCGTTACTGAAAAACAACCACAAACAACAAAATTATTTACAACTAGTCGTTTCTAATAGAAAGTGAAGTGCTGCGAGATTACCTTATACTGATCTGTGTGGGTTTGAGCAACCTTTCGCATAAAACAAAAACTTTATGTATTACCACTCTTTTCATTGCTACGCGCTGATCGAGACTACAGTCGCGACAAAGTAATCGGGCAATACGCTTCTGTCAATTAAACAAAGTATTCGGTACCTTTGGATACTCTGCAGATTGACGGAAGCGTATCGATCGCGACCGATTTCCCTGTCGCGACTGTTGTCTCGATCAGCGCGTAGCAATGAAAAGAGTGGTAATAAGCGAAGAATAAAATAATATATTGATTTGAATGCTAAAATGATTTTGCACATTTGGGTATATGGAAAATTTCTGCAAATCATAAGTGTGTGTTTGCTTTTCAAGCCACGTTCCCTGTCAGCGATCTGTGTCAGCCTGATCGACCTTTGGTCGATTTTCAAAGCAAGCACATAAGGTATAGTAAGTTTAAGTAATAATTTTTGTAGCTTTATCATGTCAAATGTACTGAACCTTTTTACTGCTGGGAGCGTTCACGAGGTCACGAACAGTTTACTGATATTTAATTTCGAGGGAAAGACAGTGTTTTCAGTTTATATTTGTCTTTGGAGCTCCGCTTTTAAGCAGTGCCTAAATCCATATATTATTCTTGCTCTTTGTTACTGTCCTTGAATTTTTGTTATCACTGTGCAAAATAAGTAGTTGTAGTAAGTAAGTGAAAGAAGTATTTTACATAAAATTTATTGTTCCAAATGAACTGAATGTTTGAGCTTTTTAAAATAACAAAAGTACTCCAATGCAAAGTACTCCACTAAATAATATGTACGGAGCACTTAAAAAAGATCACAATTTATGCCGTAAAGCATTTTGTCTTTGTCCCTACCTACAACATGTTCTGTAGATAGAAAACTTATCAGAACTGATTTGAATTTTGGAATAGAAAGCTCTTCAGAGTTGAAGCGGGCTTATGTATCAAAGTGGAACACTCCAAGTAAATCACCAAAGAAGGAATTCGCCAAACGCCTTTCGCTGATATTTTCAACATAACTCAACTGAACTTGACGACAAATTAATTCAACGCAATCCAATCCGACTAAAAAAAAGAAAATCATTTTTCGAAACACAACTGAAAATAAAGTAACGATATATTTCTCAGAGAAGTTGATTTGATTTTCAAACGCTAATATAGATTGAAACGCAATGCATCATGGGATTACTCTAAATCCTCCTCTGATATGAGTGTGAAACGTACCGCGCCGTGCCGTGTCAGTGTCACTGCCGTGATT
>OCZR010182785.1:0-19259 GCA_900234385.1 Anemonia viridis | reverse complement strand
TTTACCATTCATTTATTTACTTGATGTAGAATCAATAAAGAAAATATTAAAATTAAGGTTGACATGCCCTTTAATGATGCTGTGATTTGTGCTGGTAAGGATACCAAGTCTGTTGCTATGGTAACCAATATCCCATATGTTGCCGCTCAAGTCAAACCATTTCATCTACAGTACCTTTTCTCGAAAACTTTGGACCATTTTTCCAGTACTCCACTTCTTGTATGAAAATTTTGCTTGGACATCTCTTTATTAATAACCCCTGCCTGCATAAGAATCTGCATTTGGAAATATATAAGTTGTATACAAACTTTTATAAAATATATATCAAAGCATAACCTAATACAGACGGTAATGAAATACTCCTTAATATTAATATGAAAAAAAGCTTTAATCTAACCGGCAATATAAGGGATAAAGGTTATGCATTTGAATCTAGGTTATATCAAATAATTTCGTTTACTGCACACATATTTCTTGCTTGCTCTTTGAACAAAAATCCTTCACCTACCTCCAAGATTTCAAGTTCAAAACGGCCTCTTAATGAACAAATTTCACATAGCTCACCATCTAGCTGATGACTATATATATGCGAGCTTTTTTAAAAATCTTAAATTGAAGTGACGTCTTTATAATATTCAAGCTTTTTTACTTTTCATTTTTCAATCTACTTCAACCAAAAATTCCAATGGAGCCAAAATTAAGTTAAAAAATATATATTGTATTGTCTTCTAAGGTAAAAGTTTTGTGATTTTTTCCGATTCTTTTTATATCCGTGCTGATGTTCTGTTTTCTAAAGGTTGTTTCTCAGGTAATATTGGACGCCATTTTTGTAGTCAAGCAATACCTCACCCCAGTCCCTTTCGCTTTATTTATCCCACAGGGGAACCATGAATTAGTCAGTTTCTCCTAAAGGGAAACATTAAAATAGTATTTATACAATTAAAAGAATTTCATATATGTCACTCAAACCCTTCTATATGATAAGTCTTCTGTTTATGAACTCATATGGAAATTATTTCCTGTTTATGGCTTTTGCCGACATAGTAATATTCAATCTAATCATTTGGAAGTTGAAGTCCATCCAGGAGGTCCATCTTCGCAGATCATCTCAGTTGTGAAAGTATTCCTTCCCCCTGGTGTGTGCCTCGATGCAGGGAATTCAATCTGAGACACATTGACGTGCTTCCTGTTATCAATGGAGAGCGGGAAGAGTCATTTGTCGAAATATTGGTAGTAAATAAGTAGAGCCGTGTGTGGAAACGAAGGAATTTTAATACGCGCACTTTACGAATGACGAGTGGATTGAAAGGGAGCACGACAACAATTATAATGATCTAAACGGTTAATTAACCGTGGGGCTCTACGTTTTTCTTTTCAATCATTTTTACAAAGGTAAACGACATGGATTCATTGAACAAAAGATGAATTAACGCTTCACATACGCTCTATGACCTTCCACTTCCTATCGCAAATACCGGCCACAATTTTGCCGATTTTTACTGGAAGATCCTGAATTTGTAAAGTTTTAATTGCATTAGTAGTGGCCGACGCGCACGTATAACAACCGGTTACAACAGACAAACTCAACGCTGACTCCATCCCAAAAACCTGCTCTTTGATACCACTTCCTAAAACCCTTGATTTGGCCAAGTTTTCAACTTCCTGAAAAACCAGAAGTAAATCTAGACTTACAGTAGACAGCAGAGAAAGAAGGTTTTTTAGCCAAGTAGAAATAAACAAAGGTAATCACAGGTATATTTTTTCAAGTCAATGTTGGTTCAATTATTGTCAATAACAGGTAAAAGAAAAAACTCAGCGATAGTTATGACGTAAACATGTTGAGACCCGTTAAGTTTCCGTGACTTCACAAAGCGCAAACATTTCTATCCCGCTTTTTAAATCAATAAGACAACAATCTTTAAATAAAGATATTTAGCCCCACGTACCGGTGGTGCACGCTATTCTAATTTCGCTACGAAACTTAAAAAAAAAATAGTTATCAAATTCAAATACACTAACAAAAGCGAAAACAATCAAATTCATATCATCTTTTCCCGGTCAGTAGTTTGTGATTGTTAGTATTTTTAATTTAATATCTGAGGTTAAAAAGTCCTTTTCGTACGCGCGCTCGCCCCGACTTGAATCAGTCACGTCATAAATCAGAAAAGTACAGCCTTGAGGTAGTTTTGGCCACCAGCCTTTGTCAATAAACCCTCACGATACATTACGTGACTTTTCACCGATACCAGAAATCACCCTGTCGGAAGCTACTGCGACGAATCGAGTTTTGTGCAATTTGAAAAACATCATCGGTGAGTCTACACATCTAAGTGAATTTGAAGAGAGTCACGAGCGATTGACCATCAAGTGAAATAATGATTGCATGTCATGGCATTATGTCGTGATACGTAAATCGTAAGATTCATCTTGAACAGTAGGTATCTTTATTGTTATCGATAATCATTAAAAAGCCGACCTTTTTAATAAAAGTACGAATAAGAATCACACAAAGGCCCGCACGGAAAAAATATTGAAATGATTGGGTCGGTGTCTAGCAGCATTCACCGACAAGCCAAGAGCTAAGCTAGACATTTCAAATGCTTATATCCCCAAGTATTTTCTCTCCGATTTATTCGTAAATAAAAAGATCAAAAGCTTCCCGCTGGCCTCGATGTATTTTATTCAACTCTCAATACGTACCGTTTCAATTTTATATTGGTCGCAGCGAAGACCTAAAAATTAATGCATATAATCAGCATATGGTGAAAAATTAACCATTTGAATTTATTTATTCATCTCCACAAACTCACCTACCATCAACTCATGTTTGTAATCTCAGGTTTTGTCAAAAAATATATATACTTTATAGTTTTGTATCAGTCCATCTTTTGATCTCTCTTCCTATTGTTGAATTTTTTTCTAATATCCACGTTTTGTGGGTCAGTCGAAGATATTTTTACACATGCACGCGTGCCACGCCTGTTATTGCACATCATACACCTGACGATGATCAAAGACTGACCACTCCTTGGAACAACTGCATGAATACTCCAAAAACGCCCAAACATGACAAGCTTCCGGGGACGCATTGCCGATTTTATCTAGCGCTCGTGATTTAGCGGTTTAAGAAAAATAATAAAAGTCTTAAGTTTAAATTGTTAAAGTCTCGGGTTTAATTTCGAAGTCGACTTGGATTTCTGTTAATTCACAGAATATATGATAAAATCAAAAATCGTTTGTTTGATTCAGCAGCTTGTGTTGGATTGGAGACCAGTGACCAATAACTTACTAAAACGTATCTGAACTTGTTGGACAGCGGATTCGCACGAGATCACTTGTTTCACAAGAAAAAGATTATTCTCTCGGAATCATTTGAAAGATCGAGACCATTGCATAGTAAATTTAATCTGCGCGCATCACCTGCTGTAGAAAGACTGATCTTCTGACAAGAATTTTATGAACTGTCTTCTCGTTTTTTTTATTTTTTTTAATCATTTTTTTGAGTTTAATGAGAGATTTGTTGAATTGGTTTAAAATCTGACTCCAAGAATTTCTTTCCCGTCTTTTTATTCTCCATTTCATTCTCCGCATACGCATCTTAACCACCATCATCGGGCCAAGCGCAGGTCCATGACATGACTGGTAAAGCTAAGTATCACGTGTGGACGTGGTTACTCGTGCCGGTCAACGACCAAAAGAAGACTTCATAACAGTTTAAAAGCTAGTGAATAAACCAAGCCAAACGAATATACCTACACGTGTTGTATAACTTCCTTGGTATATGACTTGGTGTTTCAGTTAAGTATATAACTAAATGCCTTTTTCATCCAACTATCATCTCATCAGTGATTCATACGAGGAAGCGTTGAGTCAAATTCCATATTAGCACCGATGATTCACTTCCAGAATAAAGGCCATCCTTCATTAGTCATCCTCACATTGTAGTATCGAAATCATTACTTTTGAATAAAGAACAAACAAGCTCTTCACTATCAGATAGTTTTTCATTAAGGACTGCATCCAAGGATAGTCTCGGTCTTGAAACATATTGCATTCCGGGCGTGACTAGGCAACCAATTCAATTTTATTTAAACTAAAATTTAACCTGAAAGTTAAAAAATAATATACTGATGTGACAAATAACAAATTCTCGTACGACACCCGACTTCTAAAATTGTTTTCTACTGCTAAGTAACACTGAGCCAACTGTTGATGTGATAAAATTATTTCAATGCATGTAAAGCAGTTGTATTCTGTTATGCATCAGGAACTACTACGGAACTAGATAGTTGTTTCCTTGGTAGACTATATCCGCCGAATATATCAGTACAAAAGTAGTCCAATAATTCTCAACTGATGTCTCTATTCAACCCACTGAGCTCATACAGTCAGAAGCCAAACTATGTTTACGTACACATTTTAATTCAAGATACACTTAAGTGACGCCATCTATTCCCATTAATAAAAATGACTTCATTTGGTTGAATACTAGCGAGGAAAAAGAAAGAAAGACACTGTCTTCTGACACTGGGAATTAGACTGAAAATAAAGCTAATGTCGTCTAATCCCCAATTTGTTTCATACATCAAAAACAAAAAAAGGGGGCAAGCGAAAGCAAATTGTTTCGGAGGAACTGATTACTGGGTAGTGTTTGATCGGATCGTATATGAAACAACCTGCCTTTCTCGTATACGTAAGACTGCTAGGCAGTCACGTTAAGCTAGCATCATTCAGTAATCTGCATCAGTATCAGACCGTGGGTGGATGACCAGTAGGTTCATATAATTACTGTATTCTATTAAATGCTAAATGTTGTTTTTGAACGCCATACACGGGACAGATGGATGCTAATTTTTCTCTAGTCAACTGAACGATGTGCCTCAACTTGTAACATTAATATTAAGTGTGAACACGTCACGGCCAGTTTCCAAGGGATTCGATCAAAGCGTTCTTGACTCCGAATTTGATCATCTATGACGAGATCACGTTCACCGTCTTGTTTCCACGCTTGTCCTCGTGGTACTTCAACTTACAGTAACTTTTGAGCGTATCAGCGTAAAGAGAATTAGCTACACATCACTTTTTGTCAGTTAGGTCATTTTAATAAGAACTTGGACGCCATTCAGTTTCATGATCAAACAAGTTAAAAAATTCTCTGGCAAATGCAATTGCTTTTCGAGTCACGCAGTCTCAAAAAAAACATTTTTTAGTTAACTGAAATTTTGAGAAGCGTTAGGTTACTTCTTCAAACAAAATGATATTAAAAAATGTCCCCGAGCTCACCTGGCTGGCCGACCTAAAAGTGTATTATTGCATCAACGTGGTTCTTTTTTGGGAATCCAACGGGCTTTTTATAGCATTATTATGAGAAAGCTGTCAAAATTTCCTTTAACATACATGTTTCTTTTCTTCTAAAATTTTTAAACACGTGCTTGTGTAACCACAAAGTGTACTGTACTTCGTCTAGCCACCTTGTACTGCGCGAGTATGAAAGGGGCTCAGGAATTTCAAATCTTTCAAAAAGTTTCCTGTTGACTCTTACAACGTCTGGCATTCGCAAGGGCCTAGTCAGTTTAATCAATGGCCGCTTTCAAAATATATTGTCAATCAATCTATTGACTTTATATTTTCCACATGGAAAGAGTGTTTAAACTGAACAATTGTGGTTTGGCGGCGTTGTGGACAAATTCCTGGCATTGATTTTATGCGGAAATGACTACAAGAAAGTAGCCATCCCCTTCGTATCTCAGAGCCATGACGTAATCAACCGCGATTATTAGAAAGGTAAACTTGCACGATCCATCACGTACCGAAGCGTCGCGTGATACACACGACACTTAACCTCCACGGATAATTCTACGAACCGTAGAACTACGCCGAGAACTTCACGGAAACTTCGTATTAGGGGTCTATATCTTTAATAAAAGTGAAAACTGGGTTGATTAATAAATTGGTGATCAATTCAACTCGTTTGGTTGGTTGTTTCTTTGATTCGTCTAACCCTGACCCTCACTGATGACTCATTGTTATGTAATTTGAGCCAGCGATTTTCAACCAATGGAGCATGCGTGGAGGGGGTTTATGTTGTCGTCAGATCGAGGCTGTAGAAATATCCGGAAAAATCTTTGGTCTTTATTGCATCGTATTTAGAATTGCTCCGAAAAAAAGAAAAATAATATCTGTGTTCTCGCAGGCCTTACCACGGATTATACGTCCCAGTTTCGCAGGCATATGCCAAGCTCTCCGAGCATGATTGTGCCAATAATGGGAAAAGATTCGCGCTGGCTACAGGTCGAGGTTTGCCGAGAGTTTCAAAGAGGGAAGTGCTCTCGAACAGAGGAAGAGTGTCGTTTCGCGCATCCACCGGCTCATGTGGTCATTCACAACGGCCGTGTTACGGCATGCTTCGATTCTCTAAAGGTAGATATAAATCAGCTGTCCTTTCTAGAGCCAACACAAGGGCTTTCTCTTAGGTGTGGGGAATTTTTGGGGATTTTCTGGAGCTGAAGTTGTTCCAAGAAGACGCAGTCTAACTTTTGACGTAGTGGAGTTGTGTCGTATCTGACATTGTTTGAACACAACTCTATTTTTTGCAGACGTTTGCAAATTTATTTAATATGACAACTGGGGTGAACGGTTCGCGTAAGGCGAATTATTTGGATGATATAGCCCTTCTAGAGATAGTATTTGGGACTTTAATCATTTTTGTTCTCTATTCGTGTCTTGTGAAAACAGTGAACAACGATGACAATTTTTTCTGAACTACGTTGATCTGATTATACGAGCCAACAAAACTTGTTGCGTGTCTGTGTTTATGATGAATCAAGTCTATAGATTCCTATTTTGATTTTGTCTTTTGGCGTTACACTAAAAATACCTGGTCTTAAGATATCAGAACTTTTATTCTGATGGATATTTCTTTGATGTTGTTCGATTTTACAAACTTGATAAACCATCCCAGTTTCAAGAGGAAGGTACGTTCCCTTTCGTGCAGAGAAAAAATATGTTGACGTTTCCAAAACCAGATGATATTCTTAGTTTCCGCGAATAATGCTAAATTGCCCCTCTATTTATTTTCCCGATGGTTGTGCCGTCTTTGAATCTCATTCACCTTGACTCTTCAATTTTAAGATTTCGTGACATAAGCTTGCTGGACTTCAATTTTGGCTACTGCGTACTTATTCCAAATCGCGTGCAACTCATTTTTCAATTTTTTATGTTCACATAATTTTATATACGCCACAAAACTCTTCATACACGATTATTTTGAGAAGTTCCGAAAAGGAATCATGAAAATCAAAAACTGGAGTCTTTGATAAACCAAGTAAAGTAGCGGTCTCGAATGAACAAAGAATATAATTTTTTTAAAAACGCAATTTAGCAGGTACAGTACTGTGAGGTTAAACTACACATGTAAGCTAGGAAACAGAGGGAAAAAGTGAAAAATCCCACAAATTTTTATTAAAGAAAACAACTTCAGACACTTGTGATGCTATAGTATTATTCCTTATAGCGTTTAATTTCGTTTCTTTATATAAAATTTCTTTTGTCACCGTTTGTTTAGCCAATAATTACATGGATGAAAGGTTCTCACAGTAAGTTTTTTTGAAATTTCAATGGAATATATAATCATCTTCATATTTTTTGCCATTTAGTTGGATATCAGAGAGTTTCAAAAAAGGCTTTATATAGGCTTACTCAAGCTAAATTATGCTAAAAGTATTTTTTTTATAGCATCAGTAAACTTCTTCCATCTAAGCTTCCATATGGGGGAGTTTTCTCTTTTCATTTGCTCAAAGCAAACTGCTACGGTAGTTACAGAAAGTAGAGTTCCTTATAAGTTATAAATATCTCTCAGCAGAGGCGAGAAGTTCTATAAGAAAAGTGGTTGAAAAGAATTTTTGAAATTCTATTTTCCGCTTTCGAGAATGTGTGATGACGGAAAGTTTTGGTGATCAATTCATCATAAAAAATATTATTTATTCATTTTGTAATTGGTCTCCATTCGTAAAGACTTTAACCTGTTTTACTGCCAATTGCTTTGAAATTGTTATCTATCCATTCAGGGGTCTTTATTAGATATTCTCTCTTTGTTTGAAAAGAAAATCAAAGAACGTGATAGTCAATATTATAAAAGGTTCTATCTTTGATGAGAGTCATTTTCCTTAGGACAAAAATCTAATATATTAATAACCCTACAAGTCATTACCATGTAATGAATGTAACGCCATCCAAGATACAACCTGTTTTCAGAAGTTTTACTCTGAAATTTCATCATTTCTTTTTTTTTCTTTGTGACACCAGCAGATAGGAATGTTAGCAGTTGGTGTTCACTCTCATGAATCTGTGGAACCTGCTATATTATCCTATCCTGTTATCTCCCATTGTTTATGCAAATGAGAAGCAAATATTTTTCAACATTCATGAAAAATCTTACTTGGTACCTTGATCCATAACATATCTATATTGTAATAAAATTTGTTAAATTTTAAATTATTCTATATATCATTGATCATTATATAATCACATTATAAACTCACTTAATTTCACTCATGGATTCCAAAAAAAATTTCTAATACTTTTGTTATACTTATGAAAAATTCTTGTATTTTTCCTTTCCTCTCAACACTATATTAGATATTCAAATTTCTGAGAAAGTTTGTTAGTTCAGCTTAGTCAGATCTAAGAATACTTCGTCAAATCTTTCTTTCTATCAAATCTTGGGACATCGTCATATAGTTTGTTTAAGCTTTCATTGATTTTTAATTAGCCTGTCAAAAAACTTGCTTTTGATCATTGTCGGCAATGGTAAAACAGAAATTGTGTTAAAGGATAGCCTATTGTCTCTCACTGTATTCATTCTCTCGGTGTTTCCATTCCATGTTTTCCATTCTATCCATTTACTACTAGTTCCATTATGTATTTGTTTTATATCAAATAGGCAATTTGAATTGTGGCGTCATTTACTGTAAATTCCATAATCCCTTGCACACTTTCTTTTGTTCAGTTCAATAGCACCAATTGTCTCGCTATTCTCATGAGGAAATACAAATTTGAATAAGAAAGAAAAATTCACAAAGAATTTTGATATTGTTTGTGAAATGACGCAATTAATTTTATGTAAATCCAATTTCAGTGTTGTTAAAATTTTCCCAAATATTTGAAATGTGTTCAATAAAGAAGAAAATAGATACACAAGGGGAAAATGTCACACAATTTGTGACAATTTAACTGAAAAAGACAGAATACAATTTCTTTCTCTTTATTGAAAAAGTTTCTCATACAATATTCCTGTTGGGTCCTGTTTTACAATTGCATAACCCTATGTTCTCATTCACGTACATCTACTTCTGAATCAAACTACTGGTAATTTATTACAAGATATCTACAGTATGTTTACACAGATCATTTATCTGCTCAGGCACAGTACAAGGATTGTGTACCAAATAAATATTTTGTTCTAAGTTTTATTCGTTTATTTTCAATAGTTTTGATGGTGTAATTTCTATTTTGAAGTCCTTATCCCCGTGTTACTTTGACCCTGATTATTGGTATCCCCACGTATAGTAGTACATTCCAGTTATAGTAAAGCTCATTCCATTCATTATAGAAGACCTTTTTTTTCACTTTATACACACACTGAGGACTACTAGATTTTATTTTTACAGATTATATGAAGGATTAAAGCTGTTTAAGCAATAAATACAATGCATTTTAAGGAATGTATAATATAGTCGTAAGCGAATATCGGTTATGATACCCTGCACAAAACTTTGTTTTTCAGTAACATTAGACATCAAGAGGTCACAAGATTATTTAAACAAGGTTTTATTTAGTAATTGGTTTATCTATAAAGTTTTCAACATTTTCAGAGTAAAAGGATCTGCTAAAAACATAGTTTAGGTTTTCAAAACATCCTGTGAATGATATACCCATTTGGTTTAAAGTTGCTTCATAGACAATGACGGAGTTATAATGGATGATGCTATTTAAGTAATATCTTTCTGCTGTAGATGTTGTAAAATGATTACCGATACTAATTTTATAGTAACCATTAAAACAATACGCTGTGCAAAATATTTCTTCATGTGGTATGTAATAAATACGGGATGATCAATTCCAAAGTAAATGCGTGACACTTAGTTTCTTGTAACAGTATTCTTTAAGAGCATTACCGGTAGATAAGTATCTTGTAACACAATTCTCCTAGAGCATATTAAGTCATAATCGATATAATATTTTTTTCAAGTGATCCTATATACAAAAGATCACTTGTTTGTATGTATCAGGTGTTCCTGGAATGAGGAAGTATTATGGGGAAAAAAATAATTGACCTAAACAGTTCTGTTTCAAAAAAATAAAGAAGAAAGGTTGATATGGATATTGAATCATAAGTGAAAGAATTTGAGTTGATGTAGGACTCGGCCATTCTGCTCACAGAGACAAAAACTAGGGCCATTTGCATTACCGGTACCACCATATACTACTACCAGAAACAATAGTGATGAATAGGTAATTTATACACCGTAAAGAAAGAGAATACTTACTGACATTTCGGACGCTAGTCCTTCATCGGAGTAAAAGCCAGAAGCATTTATAATATTTCTTTCCTCAGTTTATCAGTGACAATTTTTTTTCTTCTGATGTTTTGATATGATAACCCTGGTGAAAGTCTTAAGCAGGTTCCTGTCTAGGATTAGGAATACATCCTGGACAGGATCTTGTCTAGGATTGGGATCCTACTCAGGATCCTGTCTAGGTTCTTAACATGATTCTGCCTATGATCCTGTGTTAGGATCCTTCAATATCTTGCAGGATCCTGGCCAAGATTGCCACCAGGAAATGTTTAAGAAAACTATGGGTAATCAAGTTGCAGTAGTAAAAAGATGCTGTCACAGCAACACTCTGGTGATATATATTGTGAAACTTGCTAAAGGTAGGGTGTTAATTTTCAGGGTCGATGCCAGAGAGAAAAATGCAAATATCTTCACCCACCGAAACACCTAAAAACACAACTGGAACACAATGGACGGATGCTGCAACAGCAACAACAGATGGCATTACAGCCACAAATGATTACTCCTTTGCCGCAGCAAATGATGACAAATCCAGCATTAGTAAGTATTCGAGATTATTTATTTAATATATATATATATCAGAATAATTTCTTCTTTTCCTGAGTTCCTGTTTAATGACGGAAAGGGTGAAAAATACCATTATGTTTTATGCATGAATACAGCCCTATAGAAAAGGATCATGCAGAACTAATTAGAATTACCAACTTGGAGCAGTTAATTGTTTAACCATTAGTAACATAATAGCTGCACACAAGTTCAAAAACGATGTGAACATTTCAAATTCAAAGATAGTTTATTACTTCAGTAAGTATTAGTCAGAAAATTCCATGCTTCTCGCAAATATTAAAATAAATTATCAATGTGTGTTTTTTGTTTTTTTCCACATTTAAACATGCCCAGACAGATCCTTGTTTGGAAAGTGAAAAATTAAGTCACACACAGTGCTTCAAAGATAACAGTGAATCATTACCGTAAATTAAATCTTGTCATTTAATTCTGCTTCCTGTTTGGTCGAGGGCTGTGGTACATAACTTGCTTCTCCTAACACTTCTTCTCTAGGGAATAAACTTATGAAGTACTTATTTCAGTAGATTTTGCAGGCATACAAAAAAGGTTTTGGAGTAACTATTTTTGGTAAATCACTGTACTATTCAAGTACCCATGAGCTATTAATTAATGTATATATAGCAAAGACCTCTATGTGAGGTCACCCAATTCTATATCCTGCAGTTTTAGTCATAGTCAGAGTATTCACTCAGCGGTCCACAAACAAGTGCGCGTTACTATATAGAGGTCGTATTACAAGAGGTAACCCAGATAGTAAGACAAGTGTGTTCAACTCCCCACAGTAATTATTGCAGAATAACACATTACAGTTTAGGAATCAATCATCGCATGAACTCACCAGATAGAGTATTGCTACAATGCAAGCATTATATTATTAGTATTGCATAGTATAACTGTGCATAACACTTTTGATTTTTTTGACAAAATTTTAGGTATTGCCCAAAACCCTCTCTTAAGGTTTGTTTTCACAGTAATGACGAAGTAGAATTTGTATAATAAAAAACTTGTTTCTTCCTAGTATGGCTCTAAGCATGCATGCTGATCTTTTTAATAAACAAAAACATATTTACAGTAATTGAGAAGTGTTCCTTAGAGGGTTTTTCATACTCAACAAAGCTCAGTTCATTTTATCATACAAACTACTCAAAATATTTTTCATCCTCACTTCTGCAGCTTATAATATGCTTGTAAATACAAAAACTCTAATCTGTGCTCTTAAGAATTAATTTTCCAAAAAAATCCCACTCATTTTAGTCACAGTTTTCAAGGTACGTAGGTCGCTTTTGTTAATGACACAGCTAAACAAGAGAACTTTTTACATTTTATCAAAAATTCCCTGACAATTAGCTGTTGGCCAATTAGTTCAGGGATTACAATACTTGATGTATGCCGCTTTTTGTGTGTAAATAGTTATATTTTTGAGTCATATTTTTAAAAACACCCCACATTGTGGTGGATAACTACTAAAGTAATAATTACATGAATGTCATTGTTTCCCGTTTTTATTCTGTAAAATTAATTTCAAGAAATTTTCTTGCACGGTCAGCATATTTCAAAAGATTTTTAAGCAGTTTTTGAAGGTTTATCTTTCATGACACTATGATACAAATTTTAAAGCTTTTGTCATTTGCTATTAAGCAGTGTATGTTCCATTGCTAGGCAAATACAAAAAATTAAGAATGTCAATCAAAAATCTGTCAAAAAGTGCCGACAACTAGTCTTCAGAGATTCCTTCTGTCGGCAATAGTATTTTTAGACTTCCTTCCTTGATTTTGCTATGAAAAGGAATTTTATCTCCAATCTTTATTTCCAATCTTTTTCTGTATGTTCCGGAATAAAATATTTTAAAAATAAACCTCTTGTTATAAAGTGTGAATTTATAGTTTTCTACATGTTTTGTCATTTATTGGATCTCATTTTGACAAGCTAATCAAACATCTTTCTCTCAGCAAAAAAATATATTCAACAAATATATTATTCCAGGTTTTTCCAGCCTTTCTATCAACAAAGACAATATTTGAATACAATTAAAGAATCAAATTTGATGGATTGTTCTTCGTTCTTCATTAATTCTAGAAGATTTACAGTAATAATCTTTAAGACAAGAGCGAAATTTAATTTTGGAAGCAAAAAATAGATTACCTCTAAAACAGACCCCTTGGGGACAGTTCTGACTCTATGGGTATTCTGCCTTAAGCAATTTTTGTGGCAACTCTCTTGAATTATTGATATATTCATTGCAGTGTTTTGTCTTCTTTTGGAGCCAAATATTCTTGAACTGCATTAGGTTTTGAGACAAAAAAATATGGATAAAGTGTAGTTTATAGTGTATATGTATTTATAGAGGTTTTTTATGGTAGTTATTGGAAGGAATGACAAAGGAATATAGCATGACGTTTCTGGCCTTGACCTATATACTGAAAAGATTATTCTTCTTCACAGCAGGGGTGCTAAACCAAAGGGGGCCCACATAGAATAGTAAAGCAGCTAACAATTGGACACATGTGCCTTTGCAAGCTTGAAAAAAATCCTTAAAATTTGTAAAAATAAACTATTGATCTAAATACGATCTTAGGAATGAATTCAATGAAATCCAAGAGTCAGTTCTTCAGTTCTTATTTTAGTTTAGATTGCATGTCATTTCCACTTGTTAATTTCTGTTTTTATTATGCTCAGACCACCCCTTGAGTCTTGAGATTCCAACTTCTAAGAACACCTGTAAATTCTCTCAAATTCAGGGTTTTAAATTTCAAATTTGTCTAAAAAATCTCTTCAAAGCACTGTGTTTACTATCCCAATCATATTTCTTTGAGTTTGACGGCCAGGTATATATAATCTCATGTAAATACCAAGCATCTTGTACCAAAAGGATTCCTACTGAGTGAAGCCCTGCTGTGCTTGTCTGATGCAAGCTTGGGTCTGGGAGCAAGGATTAACAAGCATGAATAATAATGAACTTGTCACGGAAGATGTAGCTCTCAAAAACTTATCTTGAAGCAGGTCTTCGTTAGATACAGAAACCCATTACTGTAACATGAATACTACCAAAACTTTTATTTATTTCTTAATTTCTCAAGAAGCCTATTAGTGTAGTCTTTGATCTTTCAGTGCTGATCAAAGGTTAAAAACACATCATCTTGTTCACACAGACCATCTGCTGCATCTACTCCACTTACTCTCTTGAAAAAAGACAATTAAATGATGTTATTCGGGTTGCCGTAATTTTTTATTGGTTGAAACTTCTAATAACATCATCCAATAGAAATTTACTAACTATAGTTTTTGATTTTTTTTGAAAACATATTCTAATTTTTTTTCATGATTTCTGATGGTTTTGTTTTTTATTATGTGTTTGGCTCTGCCTTAAGACAAATGTTTATTCATTTTAAGTCAATTTTCGAGAAATTTTAATTTTCACAGAAAATAATATTAAAAACTTGCTCAGTGCCATAACATGGAAATTTTGCGAAGGAAAGGCAAGATAGCGAAAAAAAGATATAGGGAATATGATCTGTTTTTTTCCCGATAGGGTTACCAAAAAACTCTCTTCTTTTTGTCTTCCCTATTTTTCCATGACAAAGAGATTTATATCTGTTAGTTGACATCAAGTCCTTTTTTATTTTTTTTAAAATTTTTTTTTCTGACTATTTATTTTTAATTTTGGCTGATTTTTTTCTAAAATATAAACTATATTTTAACTTAAGAACTGCTTAAAAATTGAGATGTGAATAGATGTTTTTGACAACATATTACTGTCCTTTTGGATGAAGCACGACTATCAAGACTTCAGCATTGTAGTTTACACTGTGCATTAGATGGACGCCAATCATCATTGAATCAGTTTCGAATAAAAGACATTTTACAAGATAAAATGAATGATATAGCTAGAAAAAGCAGAAATATAGTTTCTCTGGAAACAATGGGGTGGAAAAATAACTTATTTGAGCAATATTTGAGTCGATAGAGAATGATTGACGTCCATCTAATGGACAGTGTAATGTGGAAGTCTTGGGAGTCGTGCTTTATCAGAAACGGCAGTAAACTTGTTTGAGTTGGTGTGATTTTTAGAGATGTGTTGTCACAGGTGGGCCCCCTGTGTCAAGTGAGACACCACGATGCATGCTTAATGTATGTGTGTATGAGTTTACGTCTTCGCTGCATCGTTCGCACAGATGCTTTATTGTCTTATTATCTAACTGTAGATAGTCACTCTTTGTGTTAAAACAGATTGTAAGTACAATCTACAGAGTCCGACTATTAAAGCAGTTTGAATTAGCAAGTTAGAGTAGTATTGAGAGTAACACAGTTTATAGCAAGGTGTTTTTCAGTGATACAAAAACTGCTCTATGATATTGAATACAGTGCCTTCCCCATGAAAACCTATTTTCAAAATATACTTTACCAGTTAATCTGATCATCATGGTTTCCATTCTTTTGATATTGCAGTTACCCGCATGGCAGAGTCTATCAGTTCCAACATCAAACGGCACATTAATCCACCAACCTGTAGCATTCTTATCTGATCCTGGATTAGCAGGGGGACCAAGACGGTTAGACAAGTCAGATAAGCTAGAGGTAAAAAAAACTTCCCTCATTTTTCAACCCTTGTTGTTGTTGTTGTTGTTGCTGTTGCTGTTGCTGTTGCTGTTGCTGTTGCTGTTGCTGTTGCTGTTGTTGTTGCTGTTGTTGTTGTTGTTGTTGTTGTTGTTGTTGCTGTTGTGGTTGCTGCTGCTGCTGCTGCTGTTGTTGTTGTTGTTGTTGTGGTTGTTGTTCATTTCTGTGGCCTCTGTATCCTAGAAGGGTAGCCACTATGTCATCGAGTTGTGTCCAAGTGAGTCATGTCCTAAGACATCTGCTGGTCTCTGTGTTGTATGCAAGTAGATCAGAGTTGCTTGTTGGTTTTCTCCTGTCCCTTAGGGTTTTCTCAGGGTTTTCTGGTTTTCCTCTCTACAAAAAAGTCAACTTGAAATGGATATGATTCTAAAAATATCTAAACAAAGAAATCTCTTTTGAATTTTTTAAGGTATGCCGAGAGTACCAAAGAGGAGCATGCTCCAGAGATGAATCAGAATGCCGCTACGCCCACCCACCCAGACATCTGAATATGGATACATCAGATGGGATGGTAACAGTGTGTATGGACTTCATCAAAGGAAAATGTCAGCGGGAGACATGTAAATACTTCCATCCTCCTTCACATTTACAAGGAAAAGTGAAAGCCGCGCAGCAGCAGCAACAACAGATGTCGATACAGACTGGCATGGTATGTTATTATAATCCATTATTGTATTAATTAGTTCCATGGAATATCTTACGTTCACCTACGTTAAAGTTATAAGATACTATATATACATGTTTGTTTAACATGTATTTGCTTGGCCAAAAATGTGTCGAGTAAAATATAAAAATTTTGGACATATGCACTCTGATTAGAAGGACAATGTGTAAACACTTTGTACATGTATATCAAGTTGTATATCTGTATGACAAGGGTTCAATCTCATAGTTCAGATTAGAAATCTTTACCTTCATATGCAAACTGCTCATTTCAGACCACATGACATTCCCTTGAGAAATGTTCTTATATTAAAATATTTACACATTTATAAAGAATCGACTCCCAAGAGTGGCATCACATGGTCTGAAATGGGCAACAAAAGAGGTCTATTTCTGATCAAGAACAGAGCATTTCTCTCTGGTTTTGCCTTAGCTAAAACTAGAACTTTATCCCTCTGCATTTCACTTTGCTTTCTGCTTGGCTTGCAAGACATGCTATTTGCTTACAGTTCACTGTGTGTTGGTATACTGTCTGTAGTCCTTCTGATCTCTTGGTGAGGAAGGGGCTGAGATTTTGGGGGAACATGAAAGTCTCATGACAATCAATGAAAGAACATCAATCCTATGAATTAGCAGTGCCCTACTCAAATAGTTGTTTGAATTTTCGATATCATCCATAAATTTTCTGATCCTTTATCCTTTATCCAATAGTCACCCTTTTACCGCACCATTATTAACACCCTATAATTTTCAGCTGCATTTGAGAATAATACTTGTGGTTATCAGCATTGATTGATTGACAGCTGACAATCACATAGCCCTTCTGCTGTGCACACACCCATGTCAGCTGCAGCTGTGTGATCTAAAAATGGGCTGTAGTTAAACTGCATCAGAGTAGCCCAGCTTAGACAACTTTAATGTATGAGTAAAGTAGAATTTTTATGGGTAAAACGTGTAAAAATTAATAGAGCATGACGTTTCCACTATCTGGTGATAACCTTCATCAGATGGATTTTATGCATGCTTGCTTTCCTTTATTTCTTGTAGCAAAAATATGCTTGCTTCTAGCAAAAGTTATGACTGCAAAAAAGCATCTTGCATGATATTGCTGAACTGATGACATTCATTATGTCATGCATAATTAACAACCCATTGCAACTTACGGTGATGCACCACGGTAGTCAATGAATTTCGTGGTCCACGAAAATCCAAAGATTTATAGGAACCTTACAGAATCTGTTTCCATCGAGACAATAAAGTACGAAAAACACTTCTTTGTGGCTTCATGGATGATTTAAGTATTTACTCAGAACGTTGGAGTTTCTATTTTCATCTTCTGTGAGTTTTTATTCGTTTGTTGAAGATATCAAAATAAACAAATCATGGTGCGTCACGATAAGTGGCATTGGGTCTTTAAGCACAGTGGTGATCATGGCAAGATTAAATCCCAGGGGTTTCAATAGAAGATGGCTACCTGTGGTCAATTACCTGGTACTTAACTTCATGCCGCAAAATTAAAATTTGTGGCCATGGACACCTACATTTTAATGTCATCTGTCTACTTCAAATATTATTGAAACCCCTGTACCCATGGTTTTTATGAATTTTTACAGTCATATAATATCTGCTTTACTAAACAGCCAGCATACACATGCTAATGTTCTCGGCAAGACAGATCTGTTTAGATGGTACATCATTGTTATATAGTATGGATATCAAGGATGTAGGAGCCAGGAGGCTAGGGGAACTTCATTCACTTTTCTTGAAATCCCCTGTTAAAAAACATGGCAGCCCCCTCACAAAACCTAACATGCTAAATTCTAAGTTATCCATTCCTGACTAAGATCAGCCAAAAGGTTGTTTCAGGGTTTGATCTGTGAGTATGCCATACCTTGGTGTAGATGAGTCTGTTTCAGGGGGTCAATAAAAGGCTTTTCCGTTATTTTCCCGGCACCCATGCAAATGTCGACTGGCACCTACATCCTTGATCATATCTGATTGTCATATTGCTTTGCATTGATTGAGCATTTTGCCCTTTCTTTCATGGTGCTGCTGCTTACTTCATCGCCACTGCTGCCTGCACTTTCTCCATGTGCTCTTGCTCACACCTTAGCAGGAAGGCTCCCGCAAGAGGGCTTATGAAGCTATTTCAGAGCTGGTATAGAATCCAGGGTTTGGACTAATGTTTCCTTTTCCAAAGCCACTTTTTTTCACATTTTTTCATCTTTCTTTAACAAAAAAATTCCTGTCTTTTTTTAATTTATACAATAAATTTTGTACCAAAAAGCATCTAAAAAACTTCTTATTAACCATGACTTGGGTCAGTAGAAAATTAGATTTGGAACAGCAAACCTTTTCTGCAGTTGTTATAATTTTCGAATAAAATCAGAAAAAAGAAAACCAATTTCATCACAAGTGGCTTTGAGTAGATTGACATAGGTCCATGTCCTACCATTCTGCTTTATAGCTGACAGTGTGCTTGTACTGTAATTAAACCTCATTTACCAAGATTGTGTGGCTTTGACATTGTCGTGTGTCTGTGTTTAACTATAGTCTCTTATCTCTCATAGCTAGCTTGCTATTGCTTGCTTTGCAAAAGAAAATATCAAAGAATATATCAACCAAAACCATTAGGCTGAACTGTACTGATAACAGTTAGAACTTCAGTCTATTATTTTACCATTAATATTTTAATTATTCGACCCCATTTTAATTATTTGAGTTTTTATGTGTTAATTTAGTTTATTATTTTTTTGTTAGTAAAACTTTTGAAAATTAATGATTATTTTGTACTTTTTTAAAAGTTTCTTTTTTATGAGGAACATTTTTAGAGTATTT
>OCZR010182766.1:8658-23582 GCA_900234385.1 Anemonia viridis | reverse complement strand
AACTGAAACCTCTCAACAACAGTCACTTCTCTACAACGACCACAAAATGTTGCCTCGATTCTGGCCATTGTGTGGAGGTTTGACTCGACTAAATATACACCACCTGCTCATTCTCTTGAGTCTTGTTTCTTTATTTACTAGAAACGCTTCAGAGATGAATAGATATGTTAAAACTTTATAATTAGTTTACATCAAGAATCATCCACAAGTAACCCTGTGAAGAACATTGCTTCCGATCCTTCACCACCCTGTTGCTCGATTTTTACATCAAACACCCTTCCTTTTCCTTGCGACCTAAACTTGTCGTATAGTTTTCAAATATATGTAATAGGTTCTGAGTGCGAAAACTTCACATTTTCCCATTAATGTTAGCTGCTAAAATCTTTTTTATCAGCCCTTCCTGTAAAAGACTACATATTCAGGATTTAATTCAATATTCCAAAACTCGGTGGCACTTATCGCGTTTAATTTGATCTTGCTGCATAGCTTTAGTCCTATTTCTCTCCTACACATTTGTATATAAAACTGGAGATATATTGTTCTGATAGAAGTTTGTTATATTGATGTATACCAACTCTGGACGAAGCAAATATATGTTTGTTGTTCTGCATCGTCGACAGCTGATGATACGCCACCCCTGAAGAATTATAGGCTGTCCAGACCTCAATGAGAAAGGTTTCCCATGTCATTTTTGTAGCCGTTGAGCCAGGATGAATAGAAAATGGGTTTATCTGGGTGCACTTATTGTGAAAAACAGCCCAAATATAGGAAGTAAAGTGGCTCCGAAACACCCACTCACTTGCCTCATTATCGTTGGTGCTGTCCTCTTCACTAGCTCGCGGCAGGTGGGAAACTGATATCGATAAAGCTTCCAGTCATATCAATAACATCAGTCACTTTTTTTTAATCTTATTTCCTGCATTTCAATGACATCAAATTATTTAAAAAATTGAATAAATGCCAGCCTATGTCTCGTCTGAGCATTATTACTAAAAATTGCCCTGTTTTTCCATACCCTTAAGAGATTAATTTTCCGTTTTGTTCATTCAGGTACTGAAAGTAGATGGGCAAACCACATTTGTTGAATTAATATTTAAAATCAGAGCATGGGAAAGACGCGAGACCCACAACTTGAAAAAGTATCTCACAAAACTTTCACAATAAGCAAGCTTTAAGAAACATTTTGTTTGTCAGTGGAAAAGTGTTGAGTTCGATATCGCACCAGCAAAGTTCCATGGTTTCTCATGCAGCCTCCTGCAGGGCGAAATAAAAGAAGATGATAATTAATGGCTGGGTCATCGAAAACGTCATTGAAATACAGACAGTCACGGAACTGAGGGCTGTGTTGGCGTAAAAGTGATTAATATCTGTGAGTAAATGAAGAAAATAATCTAGCATTGGATCGTCCTTCGCTTCGGCAGCTGCTTTAAACAGTTCAAAGGTGCTTACGATTTTTAAAGTCGATAAGCATTAAGGGGATGTAACTGACATTTTCTTTTATTAAAGGTCAAATATTGGTGCGAAACAGTTGACTAGCTAAAAAGGCATTATACTTGAAGCGAACCCAGGAAGAACTCCAGGAAGATAGTTGAAACAGTGGCACAAATTAAGGCCAAAGTGTAATTCAACCCACTTTTTCCATGTGATACTAAGAGAGATGTTGACGTCATTGCTGCATATAACATCTACTATATCTCAACATTTATCTTTATAATTGGTCTCTTTTTCCTTCCCTTCGCGCTATGACTTCTTTTTCATAGACCTTATCACTCAAAATGCTTGCATACTCGGTAAAATTTGGTATTTTAATGCCGAGGGAACTTGATGCGCCGAATTAATTCAGTTGACATCGCTTAACGATAATGGTTTCAAGACTAAAGCCAGTACTTTTAGTTGCATCTACTGATGTTCATTGATCATGAGATTCAAAATTCTAGTGCGCTTTCTCTACCAGATTAAGTAGCGCAGCGTGAAACTGTTACAATAAAGGTTTTGCGTGGAAAAGAGTATATACACTAAGATGGAACTAGAAAACTGCCCGCTCCAAGATGAAAATGATGGTTAACTTTGTGGAAATCAGTAGTCGGGATATTTTAGTAACTACAGCCATTTTTCACATTTTTACTGGGAAATGGTTTTTGAGATTTGCCGACACTTTTCTTGATATTTATTACCGTATGTGCAATTACATTACCGCTCATCCTCGACATGACCAGCGCGTGAATTATCTAGAGCTCGAGAAAAACGCGAAAAACGAAAATCTCGATCCTCGCATATCTATAGATTGCACTACAAATTTTTGACTCCTCTTACTGAACTATCAAGCTTACTTTTTCCACTTAATTTTCGCTTACTTGATTTTCGCGAATTTTGCGATTTGAAAAATATCGCAAAAATTAGTTGTCGCGAAAATGAAGTCAAGCGAAAATTAGGAAGTGACTGAGTGACTTAGAAGAGAAGAAAATAATTTACTGTTCATATATTTTATCATACCGAAAGATTTCAAAAACTGAAATGAAAGTCGGTACTAGTGGCTGGCTAGTAACCTGCAGAGCACGGCGCCAATAGCCCATTTGCGAGATATATATATATATATGCTTCACTTCTCACGCACAAATGTTCCAGTACAAGGCTCCGTGCGAAATTAAACATAATACAGTATTCTTTTCTTCTAATTCTGTCATGAATAATTAAGCCTCACATTGAAACCTTTGTGTGTGGTGAGCGAAGTATCAGCAAGCAGCGCAAGGCATTCTGGGTGTTGTTAGCGGACGCAAAGCATGATGGTATTGTTTGCTTGTATTCATGGCGTGTAAATGCTTTGTTTTCTTCATCGATGTTCGAACCAGTCTATCAGTTCAAGATTAAAATACCATTCTTGGCGAACAAATATTGAGAAACTAGAACAAAATGGAGTTTACGTAGAAGATAAATCGGTGAGGAAAATGGCATCGCGATGAAGCGTGGCATTCGACGTATGGATTATGTGGAATACACCACTCGAGCGGGCATATTAATCTTCTCGTGTTGTCACAGACCCCAAAAACATCTGGGTTCGATGGAGGAATCTTTACATTCGTTTCTCAGATGGGTTAACGGCTAGAGGTAGTGGAGTTCTAGTAGGATCATACGTATTTCTCAAGGAAGATATTCAACTTTAGTCAACAACAGAGAAATGCGACTCCAGGAAAAAATTCTCTATTGAAATCGATGAATGATTGAAAACAGGAAAAACCGGTTTTTAAAGTATTGAGCAATACTTTTCTATTCAAAGCAAAGCATTCTTTCGTAAACCGGACGGGAGTAATCCTTTCGTATTCTGATTGTATTTCGTTGAAATTGGTTTGACGCACGGTGCCTTTGTGCCCGTGATTTTTTATCGTCTATAGCTAAATTGAACAAGGTAAGAGTGGGAAACGTCGAACAAACGTCGCTGACAATACCAACCCTCATCACCGGCGGATGGAAAATGTATTTTGAAGTAAATTCATAGGGTGAATTTACATAACTTCAAGTCAACAGTTTGTAATTTATACAGTGAACGACATCTCTACAGGATGTTGAATTCAATAAATGATCAATTTTTTCCTAAAGAAACTGAAAACAGTTTTACGATGTTTATTTCTCACCCATTGTAGCACCTAGACAAATGTTCATTACAGACAAGGGGTTTGTACATTTAGTCATTTTTGCCCTCTCTCGCATAATTATTATTGAGTTAATTTCCTAGATCTAATCCTCTAGGATCTTGGTATAATACGTGTAATAAGTCAATATGAATGTAGATGGTAGATATATAGGTATATGTGGCTGCCAACGAGACGGTATTATTTCAATGGTGATCGCGCTGCCACGCTGCGGTATTTCCCGCGTGACGTCACCTGATGTATTATTGAATCACGTGATATTACGCTTGTACGCATGCGCATTGGCACATTATTTTCCCCTTCTTCGAGTGTTGGCAAATGGAGAAAAGTAAAGCAACTTTGAGAGTGTTTATATCTTCGTTGAATGCTTCATAGGGAAGAGCGACTCTTACACGGCAAAGCTAAGGCATTGTAGAACACGTTTTCAAGTCTTTATTGGATATTCGTGGAATTTTATGTGGAGATATTGGGGGTTTGTTTGTGTGGTAGTCACCAACTAGTTAGGTCAGTGTTGGCTAGTTTGACCAAGCATCGTACAATCATTCAAGGTAGGTTATTCAAGTTTTCGTATTTCTTCCGAGAAATATGGTTTTCCTATTGATTCCTTAGTAAGTTTGTGTCCTAAACTACGATATTTAACCGATGAATTCAACCCTTTTTCAATTCTGTTAACATTTAATGTGTGTTTTATGACTGATACTGGCTAGCTTAGTCCACATGTGTTATCGTATGGTTATCGAACAAAACCGGTTCGTTTATCACAAGAATTACTCCCCAGAATTCCTATTTTACCTGGTAAACACATCCAATATTTCTGTTATTATTCATCTTGCCCTCAATATCGCGATAAAAATGCTGGAAAGGCTCGGTAAACCCATGGTAAACGCATTTATTTAAAGATGGCTAGTTGATGAAATAAAGCCATAGTTGAACCTAGGTTTTGCCTCTCATTTATCTAGCTCCATTGTTTGAATGAATTTTAACGCTAACACAGACAAACCAGACTATCACCTCTACCATTCTGAAGTCTTTATTACAAGAAACATGTTTTTTTAGAATTTACTTCGACTATTTTCAACCAGGTCGACCGGAAAGGCCCGAAAACTCCACAGCAATATTATCAAATAACAGCCTACACCCTTGTTCTCAAAGTTTTCCTTTCGATTCTCTATAATAAGAATATATTTTTACTCCGTAGAAGGATTTTATCCAAAGAAAAATTGCTCGAGTTTTAGGGTCGGTACAAGTCACTATATAGTTTTGAGTCATATTTTAGATTTGCGATAAACGCCAGCAAACTCTGTTTGCTACGCCATATTTTCATACTCTCAACGCTTCTATTTATAATTTTCTTTCGATCAGAACGAGGACTTCGTATTTCTTTAGAGATCGTTTTTCACTTTACATAAAGCAGGAATATTCCATGTGCTGTGCAAACTACGCCATGTTGTTTTGACGTCTGCTTGTGTGCAACTGGTTCAAGAAATTCGATACTAGCGTCAATCTGATCGAAATGGTGAACAATTCCCAGCATTTTGCCAAAACCCCAAATCAAATTTTCTATTTTGACATATTATTTCTTGGTCTGTAAGAATAACTAAGCAGGATACTTTAGTATTTGGCGTGAACTCTGGAGAGTGTTTTTCAAGCGAAGGGTTCATGAATGTCGTGTCAAATATTTCTTGGGGCGGGACGAGTTTTCGATTTCAAACGAAATCTTTCCAAAAAATTCGTCGTCTACGCTTTCTTCTACTTATTTGTTGTAAGCTACCATCGAAATATATTTTTATTTGTCGTTTGGAGGACGATGACGCGATTTATGGTAACGATTACCTCGCAAGGATTTCGTTGTTCAAATAACTAATTCATTAGCTATCTTCCCCAGTTTGTCTCTTGTTTTTTCTTGTTCTTATGCCCTAAAGGAGACGTATTTTCTTCAGTAGAATTCACATTTAGTTTGAGATATAGTTCAACTAGATTGTGGGTATATTTTTGGCTTGCTTTAGTTTGTCATAGTGTGGCTATCGGCCATCACTAAGGAGCGAGGGCAGTCTACGCGGCCATCTGCTTTATACAATTCAAGATAGCTAGCTTGGCTGCGTTCTCAGAGATTGCCAATAGTAATCATTTATGTATGACATTCAACGCATCGATTCTTTCTCGACTAAAATTGTTTTCATGTTGAAAATATCAACCATTTTTCTTTATAAAACTCGCAGGTTTCTATTTAGCGAATGATGAAATTAATGGTCGAGCGAGTTCTTGTTGGATCCTCGTGGCATACACCAATGCTTTTGTGTGAAGCAAAGACAACTATAACTCAAAACATGTGCTTGTTTTCAAGTAATACAAGACTAGCTAGTTTAATTATTGTCAAATTCAAAAAAAAAATTATGTGAATTATGGACCAGTATAACATCGTAGTACATTTCAATTAAGAGCCAGCGATTGATGTTAAAAATGGTATCCTACCCTATTCTCTTTTTTTTCGGGGATTTCGTGCGAATGCTATTTACAATCGAGTCGCAAGCCACATGTTGTGGTCGAACTTTTTCATTTCGCAGCGGTAGAAATATAACTGATATATTGCCAAATATGTGTTTTTAGTCTTAAGATTCATTCCATATTCTTCAATTAAGATTCGCTTCGTTTAATGCTTGACTTTCATCTAGCACCTATTTAATTTTCTTGATATTCATGTTGGTCGTCTTCGTTCTAAATTTATTAATGACGGCTGTTGTTTTTGAGGTTGTGTGTTTTAATTAAAAGCCTTGTGAGTTTGTTGTGTTGTGGGCGACTGTGAAGGATGTCTTAGGTTTAATGATTCCATCCATCGTCGTTAGAAAGCCTTTCCGATTCCACTTCTGTAATGGCCTTGCATGATGTACATCAACAAGATGTATATTACAGCCAAAGAAAAGATTTCAAGGGTGTTTCCTTCACACTTGGACCCAATGAATATTGTATTCAACTTGTGCTAACAGTAGAAGAAGAACCGAAAGTAATATCGCAAAAGCAATTGTCAGTTTGCCTCCGAGAACTTCAACCATAACGAGAAAATATATTTCATTCTTGGGGATCATTAGGAAGGATTGGGGTCGGTCACCTCATTCTCTTTGAATACCCAACAACCAACCAACATGTTAATGATTCACTTTTGTTTTATTTGTGAGTAGATAGTCCTACATTGATTAAAGAATCTATATGCTGCTTTCCTTTCCTAAACCAATTTCTGTTTCCTTATTATTTGGCAATACTAAATTATAATTTATGGCCTAAGGAACTTTGCATTATCCTTAGGGACAAGAATGTTTTTCAGAAACAAAACAAACAGATGATCTTGTGTTTTTCCCTTATCTTATCCTATTATGAATTTATTACATTTATTCATTGATCGTACTGGTTTTCTGAGTGGATGCATTTGGTTTCCTTAGTAAAGCAAAATCATCGACAGCTCAGTTTGAACTTGAATTTTCACTAAGCTAAAATGGGCATGTTTAGCTGTAGTAGCACCTGGATTAGTACATGAATTAAAAAATTGCTGCCTCACCTTATATTATCACTTGGCAGTTCAAATGAAATGTCTTAATTTAGTCCGTATTCATTTTTTTCATTGTGCTTCCATAGAAACTAGTTAGACTGGAAAGTGATTTTTACAATGATAAATCATTCTGTTTAATTGATTCTGTCATGAATATTTATTTTTGAAATAGGTTTTTAAATGAACTTATTATTTTAGTTTCTTGGGTTGTTATTACTGATCCACCTAAAAGCAAATATATGCTTTATGAAAGAAGTGTTGTTTTTGGTTTAAATAAAATGTTTTTTATCTGCTTGTTGTTTGAGAACGAGTGTGTGTGCTCACCAATTATTACTATATGCTCTCTTCTAAGGTTAGTAGCTCCTTTCTGGGTGAGAACAACATGCCAAGAAAGATGATTCATAGATTGGGGTTTGCTGCATGGTTTTGTAGTACTGCCTTTTAAAGAGTGGGTGCTTCAACAAATGTTGGCCCCATGACAGCAGGAACTGAGTAAGTATTCCTCATGCATGACAAAGCCTTTTGGGAGTTTGGGAACCAGGAGTGGATATTTATAACTCCATCAATTATGAATGTCTTGTGGCAACATGGAGATTCAATTTTAGATATTGCACTAAAAATTCTTTGTGAAAAACGCTATGGAACTTACCAGTTGTAAATCTATGTGATAAAATAAACATCAGTGATGCTACGCTCTCGTTAACCTTATGTTCATTGCATCATACATGCTTCAATAATATGGATTTATTAATACTATATTATTTGTTGATTTCCCTTGTGGAAAAGGGTTTTATTTGATCTTCAGCTCTGCTAAAAGTTATTTTTAAAAAATCCTTAGTTTTAAGACGTTTGTTTCCTGACGATAAAATACAAACAGGATATCAATACATTTTAGTCAACCCACAAGCTCTAATGAATCCTCTTTCTTTTGCGCTTCATCAACTTAAACAAAACAATAATATTCAATAGTCATATTTGTGATATTTCTCTTTCTTTTTAATCCATTTTCTTGGTTCTTTTGTCAATCTTGTATGCTAAAACATTTGTTAAAAAGGAGGAAAAGCTCTGTTATGGAGAGCTTCATTAGATACCTAGTGTATTAACAAAACATATGGTCTGTCTCCTGACTCAAAACAATAATATTTTCAGACAAATATGTTTTACACAAATCTACTGCTTATCCTGATGTAAAATCATAGTGTATTGTGTTATGCTTAGCTATACTATATAAGATTTATGATATATTTTTCCATGGTATTCTAGATGATACCAAGACTGTGTTTTTCTGATGTCCATCTTACGAAGTTCTAGCAGACTTTCAAGTATTCACTGCATGTAATTGAATACGGAACAGAGTTCAAAAGGTTGAGATTAGAAAGTTTAGACTGATGATTTAATACTTGGTCTCAAAAGAATCTTACCAAATTTTTCCATTTTCTTAATGTTGTCAAAATATGGACTAGGCTTGCCAGTGTATTATTCTTATTGCCGATGACTGATACGTCCATCAAATCATTCTTCCAGAGAGGTGCTTACTGTCCATGTTCCATTGTTATTGAAGATTGGAATGCATAAATACTAGCTTTAGCTCATATTTCTCTATATGGTCCCTGAAGGTAAACAAAACAAAGGTTATGTTTCAAAAGATTGACTCTCTGGGGCATGTTGAAGCATTGCATAACATTCATGGCATTTCAAACTCAGTGTATAGTTTCAGATATAAATAGAAACCAGACCATACAAAGACTAATGAATGACGCAGCATCCAGTACCCAGTGAACCGTGACAGAATACATGTACATATGGATTTTCACAAATCCTTTGTTATAACTTACATGTCTATTAAAACCAATAAAAAACCAAGTCAAGTAATGAAATTATTTTTTTGTGAAAAATTTCATCAAGTTGAAATAAAATTTTCAGTGAAGTGAAAGAAAAGCTGACTGAAGTTCCTAAAAGACAGACTGGGATAAAAATAGAGTATAAAGAATATAGATACATTATAGTTATTTAAATATAGTTGAACTACTGCTGCATTAATTTAATTATTATTTGAGCACTAGCTGTTTGCAATCCTTTGTTTAACATGGTTGTCATTGCCACTTCAATATATACATTTATTTTGTGTCATATCTTTATCAGTTTTTATAATAGATTAATACATCTAAGATATTTAGTCTACCTTTTTGGTGCTACTCTACATTCTTTTGAAACAAAATATTATCATATTATATCTGTATTACCTATACAAATTTCCATGTGCATATTTACAGATATGTGTAAGTCCAACAATATCTTTTGCAATAAGAAGGGTTATTTTGTGTGTTCAAGCCATAGTTTGGCTTGTATACCATATGAGTGAGTTTGAAGGATGTGTTGTTTTCTCTCTTGCCACGAGGGTTTTTCCACTGGTTCTCAAGTCTCCTCCGTTAGTAAAAATCAACATGTGAATTGAGCTTAGTATATAAAGAGTTTTCAATATATTATGGGTGTTAGTTTGGATAAAGGGGACTCTTCTGAATAGAACCTGGTTCTCCTTGTGTCCTCCTGGGCTTTGCATGAAAACAGATCATAATAAAAAAAATTATATAACCTATGTAAATACCTAACTAAGAAAATACCTCTCCAAGTAAATCATTTAAAGTATTGCAACATTCTTTTTTCCAGTCCTGATCCTGCTGAGTCTTCAAGTGCTGTCAAGATGCCAAGCATCGTGCAGATCAGACATATGCCATACCTGGTAAGTGGGATACCTGTGTTATTACATACAAGATGCTTGATTGACAGGCTGATGAATCCTGCTGATCTTTCATACATCTTCTCTTTCATCTAATGTGAAAGTCAACTTTTTACTCAGGGATTTCATTAAAAGCTGGCAACCAGTAAACTCCATCATCCACTTTCCATATCTGTGACGCCTACTCTTGCCATTCCATGTCTTAGTTGTACCTTCTAATGAATTGATACAGCTGGTTAATTAGTAAACCATCCATCTTCTTGAAATTTGATGAAATCCCTGCTTAGCCTATTTCATGAGTAATTATTAGAACAGAATTCTTCATCAGTTTTCATGTCACTTCTATTGTGGTTTTAGATAAACCATGATGGTTTTTTTTTAAAAAAAAGAGTTTCACATTACACCAGCTTTCCTTTATTTGGATAAGAGACAATACAGCATAGGATTATAACACTACATAATGCCTGATATCTGCCCATGAGCCAATCAGGACTGAAGTAGACTGACATCTCTTCCTGTGTCTCGCAGCTCTGTGCTTCAAATTATATTCTGAACCAATCAATTCAAAGAATCATAATTTTCCAATTATTACTAAATCTTATTACTGTTTAGTTCTATTAAAATTTCCTTCTTACCTTTTTTTGTAATTTTGAAGACTTGAGCTTACAAAGCCAAGGGACTGCTGTAAACCCAGTGTGTGCTTTCTGTAGAATAGTTTTAGTTATGCCATAGAAATATATTGAAGACGCATTAAAGCTATCTTTTGAATTCAAGATACCATTGTGACCATAATTGGTTATGGTAATTTCTGATTGCTTTTTGTTATCTTAATTCTAGCACTACTTATTTTCGTTCTGTTTGTTTGGCTTTTTATGCATCAGATATTTTATTCCCCCTGGATTAATTAGGTTTTCTTGTCTGATTTGTTTGCCAGATTTGTTGTATTGTCTTCCTTTTAATTCCTGTGGTTTACAAGCCACTTCTAAGGCCAAAATATGTACATATGCTCAGATTGATCTCTGATAGGGATTAGAGGATCGTAATGGAACCAATTAACTTATTTCATTCAGTCTTGTTGAATGGTCCTTTTACCAATATTGAGCTCTGAAAAGTACAGTGAGTCATGATCCTCTCCAAATGTAAGTATTGAGGAAATTCTAAGCACTGCTAAATGCACTGGAGTCTAATTCAAAATCCATTTAGACTGTGTTATAACCAATAACCAATCAAGGTCTCGGGATCTCTATCATACTTAGTCTTTTGAAATAAGAAGACTAGTCGTGGGTAATGGTTTTGTTTGATAAGATTTTTTGTTGTCTATTCTATTGTTTTGTGCTTGATTTATTGATGAGTTGGTTGGTTGGTATGGAATAAACAATCCAATCAGATATGCTGATTTTAGCTACTGTATTTCCCTAGTAACCAAGTTGTTATCTGTAAGAATTATTAACATTTAGCCTTATAATATGACCTTGGCTACAGCTCAAGATTCTCTAACAAGGCTGACAAGACAATCAAATTTCTGTCAAAGATAACATCTATACTGTATTAAGTGAATTATTGGATTTTATTGAGGCCAAAACTAAACATTCATGGAAACATTGACTGATGTTTTGGTCTAGTTTACTATTAGGTATCAATTCACATAACTACAATAATATATTGTACTATGTATATTTAAAATCAGAATGATAAACAACTGCAATACAAATCTAGTTTTAAGAATGAAAATATTGTGTTTTCAAGTTTTTGATAAAATATTTAGTTTTGAAAGTCAAAATTAATAGTTAATAAATTTAAGTATGTAAGTGGTTTTGGGTGATGTTCTTTTAAGAGCTCTTGTAAATTGTCTAATAAAGCATTTTTTTGAGACAGTTTCTTGTCATTTTTATATAAAAACAATAAGATTGCTATTGAGGATTTCAGTTTTTGTGATAATGTGTTCATTCAATAGATCTCAGAGATTGACATTAATTTTCTTAGGTACTAGTTCAAGTGTCTTTAGGCTAGTCACTGTGGATAATCAATAGTCTGAAGGTCTTTTTCCCACTAGTCCAAATCTTCACCTAGTCTGGGACTAGAAGATGTATATTAGTGTCAAGTCCTAAGATCTACTTCACTCATTTTAATTCTATGGCTGTTTTTGAGAATGAGCAATACATTTGTCTGTGTAGACCTGTCTGTCTATCCTTTTTATTTGTTTATTATTTATTTTTTTAGATATAATTTTAAAACTAGGGAAAATTGAATTAAAACTGCAAAGGCACACAATCAAGATTTCAGTTTTTTATTCTGTCAAAGGACTGACATCAGAAATGTCTTATAGTTATAAACTATTTTTACAGTGTTCAAAACACAGATAAATAATAATTTTTTTAAGTGAGGTATTTACTGCTGTGTTATTGAGAAGAGAGTGTCTACGCTTTACCTGTCTATGGCTTCATTAGAGACTTAGGCCCAGTTCAGACGTCAAACTTTTGCCACGTCGAATGTAATTGCCTCAGATGTTGAGCTCTATTTTCAGAGAAACTAATATAAGTATTGTATACGAAACTCAATCAATGCTGTCTACTGGTGCTAAGCAAAAGAGCTGATGTCTTATATTATAGTTTTTTGCGCTTTCTTAGCCGCTTGACCCAACAGGCAATTACATTCGACGCGGCAAAAGTTCGACGTCTGAACTGGGCCTAAGAGAAGAAACATACAGTAGTTCTTATGCAGCTGGTTTTACTATGCAAAACATGTAGTTAGGTCTGTTTTTAACTCATTAACAAGATTGTAAGACAGACACAGACAGGTGTGTGTGTACTATATATAGCATGTTGCTGTAGTGACGTGGCCACTTAGGTGTGTGTTGTATTGTATTATAGGACCACAATTATGGACAACCCCCACCTATGACACCACCTGACTCTAGTAGCCCAGCACCTGATGATGTAGATACAGGCAATGAAGATGACGAAGGCAATGCTATTACAAGATGTATCTGGTGAGTAATATACTAAACGGCAAAACGCCATGCCACACCACACAATACCATACCATACAATATTCATTTTCTTCACATATTGTCTTTAATTTGTGTTTTCAATGTTTTCTTGTTGTGTTTATTTAGTGGATTTAACCATGATGATGGCTACATGATTTGTTGTGATAAATGCAGGTATGTTTCTGGCTACTCCTTAAGATTAGTGGTCCAGCTTTGTCAAAAAAATATGTGTAAAGTTGTCTTTGTAACTTTCAACTTTTATAAATGCCATCAAATGACCTCTGGACTGATCTAAGTCAGGGCATGGTTAACTCCCAGATCCAACCCTGAAACAGCCTTTGGGCTACCACTATACAACACTTGTAATAAAAACATTGGTTGTCTTCAATATTTTCTTCCCACAACCAGAATATTAAAAGTTTTTTGTTTGATTTCATTCCCTCAAAATTCCCTGAAAACAAGTGATATTTAAAGAGTGTGTGCAAGGGATTCTAAATTTAGTAGCCGATGTAAATCATAATGCAAGCTCATACGTAACTGTGTTTCTGTGTTAATTTCTACAGTGTTTGGCAGCATATTGAGTGTATGGGTATTAGTTCTGAAAATTTACCAGAAAACTATTTATGTGAACAGTGTGATCCCAGGTAAGTACATAGACAACATTTGTAACTATTACTGTTGTTGTTATTGTTGTTTTATATTCAAGTCAGCTCCAAGTTTTCATTCAAATGTTCATTTGGACTCGCTCTCACTTGGTCCCCAGAACACTTCAGCTAGTTTGTGATCAAAAACTTCATTAGACCTGAATTTATAATCTTTATAACTTCATTATAATATTATTTCCAGGCCTCTAGATAGAGATCGTGCGAAAAATATCCAATCAAGAAAGAGAGAGGAAATGAGTGGTAAGTTAAGATGTCTTGAACTATCAATACAAATAGGAGAGAAGAGCTTATATACTCATACAAGTAGATTTCTGTTTAGCAATAGACCTGTCTAGCTAGAATAAATTCATTCTAAAGGAATATTTAAAAAAAGAATCGATAAGAACTAAAAATTGTCATAAATTTAAGTTTGTTGCTCGGACATTCTGAATCCTATTGGGAAAACTACCCATTGTTTGGCGGTCATTCAAGCATAGCCGGGATCGGTCTATTTAGATGACTATCAACCAAAATATGTTTCATCATCATACTCCCTCCCAGCTATGAAATACACATCTACTGTCCTTAAATGCAAACAATGCAACCAGCAACCAGCAACCAACAAGATGGGGAACAGCGACCACAAGGCAATGGTGCCAGGCATATGATGCATGCACAGATAAGAAAACCGCTTGCCAACTACCCTCCAAGTTAACTTTGATTAAAAATTAACCACATTTTTGTACCCTGACATTTAGTGCATTACATAATATGTGTTAACTTATGATGTTTAGATGATGATGATGATGATGATGAGAGTGCTGAGGATGCAGATGGTACATCGTATACTGCAGTTTCCAACACTCCAACTAGAATAACCTTAACTGCTAAAGTCAGCCATCAGAAAAGAAAGAATGCCGGGCCAAGGGTAAAGGTAAATCAGGAAATGCTTGATACTTAATCTGAAATCTAGAGATCTAGTTATTCCAGGGGGAGGGTTGTGGGGGTTACAACCCCTACCCCTCCCATTGAGAAGTTTGATTAGCTGACCAACATATCAGAATTATCAGAATAATGCATTACTTTTGCTTATATTAGCAACGTGTAACCCCTATTAAAAAAAATCCTTGATCCTCCCTTACCATTCTAGATATTGATACAGTGTATGTATGCGCATTAAGGCTTGCAAAATGTGCAAGAACTGCTAATTCACCTTTAACGCTTCTGGCCATTTCGCGGCGAATCATGTTACGATCACGAAATAGTTCGGACATTGTTGTTGAATTTGCCGTACGATCCTACGAAATTTTGTACAATTTATCGACTTGATTTGTTTCTTCTTTTATAAAATTTTAGTAAAGATATT
>OCZR010182669.1:0-12377 GCA_900234385.1 Anemonia viridis | reverse complement strand
AATCCTAGCGATTTGCTGCTATTAATTATCTATATGCTAAAATTCTTTGTCTTAAACGTTTCTGTTGTGGTGCGAAAACTGATTCATTCGGTGACTCTTGATTGATTCATTGATTTTGTTTTCCTTCCTCGATTCTTTATTTTCTGCGTGATATCCAACATGACTCTCCCTCTCTGTCTTTCTCTGTCTCTCTCTAGACTCTCTTTTAGTGATTTATAGTTTTTTCTTGTCTAATATTCAGTTTAATTTAAATAGAAGTTTATCCTTGTTGGTCATTATAAATTGAGGAGTTAATGCACGAAGAATCCCGCCAAGAATGTAGTAAAAGAGCAAAGCTATACCAGGTGTAAGTTGTAATTCGTGTTGTAACAGCTTACATGTACAGAGATTGTACGTGGGGGTTTCAGTTTTAATTATTTTCGTGTGTTTTACTCATTATTTTTATCACTTTTGGTCTCAATAGCCCGCTTGGTTTAATAAAGCAACACAAACAAAAATATAATCGGTGTTTTAGCAGATTTTTCTTGCTTGCGTGAAGACGTTCAAAGTAGAAATTTCTCAGTTAATATCAAAACATTCAGCCTAAAAAACGACTTCAATTCTAGTATAATAAAACAATGCAAATACTTAAAACCTTTTCTTAATATACTGAGTCTTTAACGACCTCGATAAACTCATCAAACTGATAAAACAATTGCAAAGACCGGCTTTGAAAAATTCGACTCTTTTTATTCCTCGTTATCTAATCAAGTAACGAATTCTGCATGACAATTTTCAAAGAAAATTCCTGTAAAATTTTACAATCAACAATGATTAAAACGAGCGAGTTTTAATCCTGAAACAACACAGCTTGATCTTTTTCGTTAATAATTCAAAAATTTGTCGCAAAAGCTTCATACCACGCTTCGTATATTTTTCGAATTTAATCAACACTCTTAAAGTCGTATTTTCTAGGAGGTAATTTAAATTCTCCACAGTTGTTTATCTTCAAAGTTGATTAAGAATTCTGGTCGGACTTCATTAGGCGGGCAAATCAAAGTGAAGACTTATTGAGTAGACGCAGGGCAATAAACAGCTCGATCGTTTTAAATTTGGATGATGCTCATGTTCTTTCATCAGCGGTCCCCTTTCCATGGTATAAATAACGAAGCCGATATCACACACTTAAAGTGCTTGTCTTTTCATCTTGGAAGTGGAGTGAGTACTAAAGACAGGAACAAAGGTTTGTATATACGTATTAGGTTTTTCTACACTGAGTTCCGAACTGACTAAAGTGCGATTGGTTTGGGACGTACTCTCGCGCGATTCGAATGCTTCCGACGGTATTACGAAATGCAAGCCATTTGTCATTTGAATCTGAAAGCAGACAAGAAATTAAAAACAGAAAAAAAAAATTCCTGTCATGATTGAAAAAAAACCCTAACATAAACCAATTAAGATATCGTTACAAATCCATTCCTGGGCGAGCTGAAAGACGTCACTATTACAACCTAAGACCCTCCAGGAATATTATTTTTAAATCCAATTTTTGCATAGGAAGTTTTTGAGGCTTCACTTACTGCCTTAAGTACTTATTGCCAATCGAGATATATTGTGCGTACAACGTCTTCCGTTATCTGGAGTAGTTTTTCGATATAAAAACAGCGCGACAGCCTCCCTGACTTTACATCTGCGAGGACCACAGAGCGTTCAACACCCAAAAGTCAAGCGGTATGTATCTAGTCAGTAGTCAGTCTTCAGTTCTCATTCCATTTATGATTAATGAGGTGTTTCCAGTTTTTGCGCAAACCACAGACTTAGAATTTTCAAGTCTTCATTTTTGCCTTGGGTCTGCATGTATTGCGGTTTTAGTTCAGGAATTCTACCTTGTTTTCTGATTAGACTTAACAAAGAGTTAACGTGGGAATGATCAAGTAAGAGAACTCCAAGAGTCAATGGAAAAGGCAAACCAAGCTTACACGTGGAGCGCTTTAAACTTTCATTTTTGAATTGGCAACTTATTAATAACTTCTCGTTCATTAGATTTAGATTTAATTGTTTCTCATAAAACCTTTCGGGACAGTTTCGAAACCATTCATTTACCCTAAGAATTCGAAATATATTACTAAAAGAAGCAACAAAGTTAAACGATTGTAAAATCCAATCAGAAACCGTTTTCATTTGGAATTCATAACTCCATCCCGGCGGCATTCTGTGATTTTTATCACAAAATCTTTACAACAAACTTCCACTAAGACTTGCAAGTTCTTTTATCTCCGTTCAACATAGCCTACCAGACGGTTAACTAAAAGCCAAAGTATGCTCCAAGCCTGAATTTTTCTTTTGGAGCAAAAGCCGTCCATAGATCGATTGTTGGATTAGCTTATCGTAAAAAAGATACAAACTGACTTGTAATTTTTCCTGTGTATAAATAGCCTAGGGTCCAAATTATGCTACAAATTAAACCAGTGAAGTTTATGTTTTTGATAAAAACTTTCCATAGATTATTTGTTTAGATTAGTTAATCGCAAGAGCGTTTAAAAATACCACAACATCGGGAAACTACAACTGAGGTTCCATGATCAAATTGGAATTTAGAAGCTGATTTTTGTGGAGGGAAGAAAACCGGAGAACCCGCGTGAAAACCCTCGAAGCACAGGAGAGAACCAACAAACAACTCTACTCACGTACGACACCAAGCTCTGCGGTGCTCGAACTCGGGTTTTCTTGGTGAGAACCGAGTGCTTTTACCACTAGCTGCGCCACCCGTGCTTCCCACTAAGGAGGAAAAGCCTTACTTAAATATTATTGATGTGCAAGAACGCAACAGTTGCACTAGAATCTAGTGGACTCAAAAGTAACATACATTTTGAGCTTTATATCTAATTTTCTATTGTATAACATCATTACCGATGTACGTGTTAAACCTCAGTAGTAATTTGAAAACCACGAAGTTTAATACAAAAACTGAGTTAAGATTGCAAATTAAGACGAACTGAGAACTGTTCCTGAACTGTCTTTTTTTTCGCGAAGAAGCCAATGCAGAACTGTAAACAACTTTCGCGTTCGGCGTTCTTTCAGTTAATTTCGACGAAAGAATCGTACAATTATCTTCTTGAAGATATTACAAGAGTGAATAGAGTCGTAAATCACTAAAGAGTCATTCCACTGGACACTTGTTTCAAAGTCATGAGTAGTTCTTCAAGTGCCGTGATTTTTGACTCAATATACGAGATAAGGAGAATAATACTAACATAGTCGATATTCAACTGTCGCCAGCGGTCTTCAGTTAGTGTTGTCAAGCCTCGATAAGAAATAAAGATTGTACAAAAATCTACAAAGATGGCTAATGTATATATAGGGGATCCTGCTTTGTCTGCTTTCCTGAACCATGTTTGGATAATGTAACAATTCTGTATAAGTTTACGGATGTAAACATGTAACATCAGACGTCCATTACTAGAAGTAATTATTCCAAAAAATGTTGATTTACTTCGAATTCGTAAGTTATAAACACCAAAGCTTTTCTAACCTCTTTATTGAATAAGTATTCCTTTAGTTATGTTATGGTTAAAATGTTTAAGATATACGTTTGACTTAAAAACAGTTGTTGGTACTTTAGTCAGTGACAAATTTGCTTCGCTTCCATCTTTAGATGACGAAACACTCTCTTTGCTCTGATTGGTCATTTTCTCCCTTCATGTCTGTATCAACCAATCATAACTACGTATACCCATCACGTGTCAATAGAGCAAACACTATCTAATTATCGCGCGCACTTGAGAGATAGGAGATGAATCTCTCGTAGTAAAACACCGATATTTGTTTAGCATCTGTGGATATCCTCTAGTTGATACAGTCTTGGTGGCGCCGAAGCCATGGTCGTTACTCACTAATAAAGACAGATTGGTAACTTGATTCCATATTAGCCGGTCTTCTGAGATCAGTTCATGGTTTGGAATAACGAGGGTTTTTCAACGTCTGTTACAATTCCATCGATAGCAGCGAGACATACAACAATTTGTTTTCGACTGTTTTCATTTTCTTTTAGTAGTAAATAAATTCATATCGAATTTTCTTCTATTCAACAGTCAAAAGTGCATATTATGAACTCTGATTCTATTTAGAAATCATCCCTTATTCTTTGGGAGTGTCAGTCGGAAAAAGCTCTTTAAAGCTATAATTTGTAGCCACAAATAGTTTTATAAATTCAGTCGTTAGTGCATTGTGTACACGGACGAGTTCCGATCTGAGGGGTTCGAATTATTCCAAGCCGATCATACAAGCCGTATTTAAAGAAAAATAAGCATTTCTCTTCTATTTAGGATTTTGTCCTCGGGTACTTCGGTGTTTAAGGAAAACTAGGTTGTTTACCATTGTACCAAGAAAACCGGTTATTTCGGTTGGAATACAAATGCGCAACTTTTTGGAACTTCCAACCGAAAACAGGGGACAACCTTTCGAGCTCAGTGTCCAGCCATTCCGGTTGGTACGAACCACCACTAGCTTGTTTGAATCATTTGAGAATTTCTCGGAACTTCTCAGACCCAGTCTCTAATTCGTGATAATCTCGGTAGGAAACACAAATGGAACAGGAACTTTTCCGCTCTGTCGGTTAGAACTGTTCCAATTAACAGAATCGTTTTTCTCTCGGTTTTCGTGGACTGACGATCGAGACGAACTTAAGTTCCTCTTCAAACTGCACTATGGCATCCGCCCTTGTTAATGCCTAATCGAGCTGAACACCAACTCCAGTTGATCAGGATAGATGAAGCGCGCGCAGTTCACACACACACTTTCTGTCCAGTCAGTTGTCAATTCTTCTTTGGTTTAGGGATAATAAAATAAAATATTTCAACCTCTGAAATTTCCAATTGAGATTTCAGTGGACGGATAGCTACTCTGGAGCCGGTGATGCCACTGCTAAGAAATTTCATTATTTTTATATTGATTTTTGAATTTATTTATTTTTATATATCATGTTACATCAAAGTACTGCAGGAATCGCTTATACTTAATGTCGATCGTACATGTTTGTCCCCCACTTGATTTTTTCCCCGCTAAAAAGGAATACTTTGTCTTTCAGGTTATCTCGGGTAGAGATTGACAAAATGACTTTTTACACCCCTGGCGATTTTATGATCAAATTGACTAAAAAAAGATTGAAAACAGAAAACCCATCATCACACACGAAGAAATTCATATCACACATTCACAGTTAGTTCTCCTGCCTTTAACATGTTTGTACCTTCGAAGCTTGCATGTTAAAAATATCCTATTTGTACAAACCGTTAAATCCAATAACGTTCAGTAAAGTTTTGTTTAGTAAAAGAAATGTGTAATATTATATTGCTTACATGCAGTCCCATATTATTAATCTTTCGGCATAATTAAACAGCAAAGCTACGTCTCTTGACCTAATACTGATTCTTCTTTGAAGATAAACCTGATTTTTCTTAAGAGGACTTGGCAAACCAATTATTTTACAAGACACTCGTACCAATACCATTTTAATGGAATATTTTTATGTTTGCGTTGAAAGAAGCCTTGGAAAAATCTAAGGGCCAAAATGTGTTGAACGACCTCTTGAGCGAAAAAAGCGAAAATTACTTTGTCTCCAAATTAATTAACAGCAAGTCGAATAAGGAATGATACTGTAGTACTAAATGCACCTTGAGATATGAGTTCGTAGTCAGTGTAGCTAGAATATCGGCTTTGGTAGGTCAGCTAGAGGGGTTTTTACGTGCATTAGCAGTGGATTCGCAAACGCACTCAGGCAGTATTGAACATATATTTTATTGCATATGTGTTGATTGAGTGAGTCTTAAAAAAAATAAACGGGAAGCCCGGCACGTGGTAGTGTAGTGTGTTCAGTCATGTGAAGCAAGCCGTTTTCCGAATAAACCAAGAAAGATAAGAAGTAAGAAGTTCCATTATTTGGCTTTTCCTGCTATTTCCTCAACATATTTTTCTGATTATTTATTTCCAGACAAAGTCAACTTTTCGTAAACCAACCAATCACAAAATGAACCGAGTGGCCCTAGTCCTCCTCCTCGTGTGCGTCAGCGCAGTCCTGATGCCAAGTGACGTCAACGCTTTCTTCAAAGCAGGGCGTGAATTGAGAGAACGAGAGGCTGCCAGACAGTATGGAAGTGAGCCACAATATGGAGCTGCAGACGACAGGGAACTATGGGAAGCCTTGATGAATGCTAGAAACTCTCAACAGAAACGAAAGGTTGCAAATAAACAATAAACCCATGCTTGAACTGCCCAATTGACACTAAGAATAAAACTGACACAAGATATTTGACCAAAACTGTGAAAATTCGAATCCATACCTGATGTAAATATCTAAAAACATAGCTTAGTTCTTTAGGGAATTGCTTCGTAAAAAATGTAAGAGTAAACCTTTTGGTGATAGGTATCGCTTTGACTGAACTTAGCCGGGCCAAGCCAGGATTGCAGGACTATCCTGAACTGAACTGACATTGTTATGACCTGTTTATGTCGGACTTTCACTATAAAGATATATGTAAGAAAACAGTGCAAAACAGAGTTGTAATAAACATCTGATACACAGACGACTTTGCCACGTTGGTATTGAAATTCTTTTGTTTTGTCCTCCAATTTGAGCTGGTTTGACGTCATGTACGTAAAAAGCTAGGGTCTTTGCGTGCCGTATTTCTCATGAAGATGTCTTACATTTGCCTATAAACACCAAGAGAGCTGAGAATAAATAAGAGAGGGAAACTAATTCTAAAAAAGCGTTTCATGAATTGTTTTTCTTTTATGGTGTGGACTTGTTCGCGCGCGCGCTCAAAAACAAAACACATCAAAAAAGCAAGAAAAAGATTAGGATTCTCTGCTCGGTGGTCTGACAACAAAACTCGACTGAGGCTGTTGAAAACTAAAAAAAGACGCAAAAATTATGTTTCCCCCATAAATCTTTACATGTTTTCGCTACTAAAAGGTTTGGATAAACCACACAGTTTTTGAATTCACATAAAGCGTGCGGTGAAGTTTCCCTTTCTTGTTTATGCTCTCTTGCTAATGCTCACCGACAAGATAGATAACCAGATGTTAAATTCAGGAACCCTTTGGAGACGACAAGATGCAAATTACCCAATTCTCTCGAGATTCCCTTCACCAACTCTAGTATTCTGAACAGACCTTTCCCAAGATGCGGTTGCTGCACAAACATCCCGGATGTACTTGCCAAAGCCTCAGTTTGGTTACATACTATCGGGATATGAAGTTTCGTAGAATTTGCCGACATGGGTTTTATTGGATGGTTCAACAATAGAGCGATAATTTGACAATAATCTTCTTGGCTCATTAGCACCTTAGAGTCTTTGATTGTTTTATCGTCCAATAAGGTAGCGGCTGTTGGCAAGTACATCCAGGAATGCTGTACATCTGACTGTATCTTGCAACCTATTAATTTCGACTTTTTTAAAATCTTGGTATCATGCATTTTTAAGATCAGGGGTCATTCCCTAGAGCATTATTTCTTGGTTTAGCGGTTGCACACGAGAAGATACATGAATATGCATACAACAGCTCAAAAAAGGGATCTTATTACCAAGAGAATGATCGACACGCGGTCTGAAATGGAAAGGAGACGGAAAGACCTCGAAGCATAGAAGAGAACCAACAAACTCTACTAATATACGACCAAAAAAAACCCATGCACTTACAGCAATCTTCGTATGATGTGAAAAGCTCGGAAGCACATGCTTGCCTTACAATACCACGACCTATAGTCTCCTCGCAGCCGTCCGAAGGGGAATGGAACGAGACTAAGGACGGCTGCCAGGAGACTAGCCGCGACCATTATGCTTTTTAAAACTTTGGTTGGCTGTTATTCCTTTCTCTCGGAATGTGATTGGCCTGTCAATGCAATGGCCCGTGTCCGTGCCTCAATGCTCACCAAACAATACACGCTTCACGAATTCCAGACTACTGCTCAAAAAAGTGGGCACCCAGGTTGTAAAAATTGCTACAATTCGGTATATTTGATTCGAAATCAACTCAATGTTACGCGTCCTTTAAAAATTAGTGAAAATTCATCTGGTGAAAAAAATAAGGCAATAAAGCATGTTTTGAAACTCGCATGCCCGCTTTTTCATCCCTTGCGCATGCGCATAGAGCAGAAATACGGAATTCGTGATGTGTCTATGGGTAGTTTTCCCAATAGAATACAGAATGTCAGAGCAGCAAACTCGAATTCATAACAATTTTTGGTTCTCATCAATTCTTTTTTAAATATTCCTTTAGAATGCATTTATTCTAGCTAGCTAGACATACACAACCAGTAAACATTACTTTAACAATCGGTGTCGACTGGACAGAATTAAGTGACTGCCTACTTTTTAACCTTCAATTTGAGCCCACGATAAGCGCGCGCACAGAAACCGCTGAATAAAGTACGAAGTTTTATTGAGGAACCATACATGTTTTGAACTTCAACAGGGCAAAACCCTCAAATTTTGCACGGGACTCTATACTTTTTTGGGCTCATTTGAAAAAACGTCTAAAAATCATATATGGTCTTTTGGGACTAACGAACAAAATATCAAATGCGTCCAAAATTTAATGAATACGACTTTGAGAAATAGAACCCTGTAATTTGGGAGAGGTGATACTTTGATCAGCAAAAATTACTACATTTTCATGAATATCTCCGAGTAACTTTACTCTTATTCCACATGATTTTGTCACAAGTTAAAAGTAAGAGATACACAAATAAAACACGTAAAACATTAGAGTATCGTGGATAATTACAAATTAGAAAAACGTAAAAAAGAGTAGCCATGTCGTTCTGTCCTGTCATTGGTGCATGTTTTGCGCTGTATTCTTGGTTTTCAACCATTCACAGGAGAGATTTTAGAACAAAAGACAGACAGCAATTGCTGGGAAAAGAAAACCACCACCGTCACTAGTGGTGGAACTTTTGTTCTACTCACTCATGTGACGTCACGTGAAATCGAAGAATATCGCTTACTCATTTTAGCGTGTCCGACGTAACAGCAATAATTAGGGAGTTAGAACAATAAATACTATAATTGTATAGTATTTATATGTATATGTATTGTACTCTTTGCCGGCTGGATGGAGGGTAAATTCTCTAGCGCAAATTGTGTCTGGTATTCCGGCAGTACCTTGCCAACTGCTTTGATTGCCCTGTCAAGACACGTATCGACAAAAATTTCCTTTAAGTCAAGACACGTATCGACAAACAATTTCCTTTAAGTGTTTTTGCTTTATTGGTTTCCTAAACAAAATATTATTATTACAATGTCCAATGTTATTTAATCAATGTCTTCTGGTCTGACAGGGTTCTTTAGCGGTATCACTGACGTCTTGTCTCTGTCTCTTGAAAGAGCTTTCCTCATGTCTGTGGTACACAATATAAACATCTTTTCAAAAAATAACTAAATTACTGAATATTCCATAGTTAAACAATACAAAGACCTCTTGCAGTACTTCAGAATGCACCTCAATAACCCATTAACATTATGGCGTCAGTTACTACCAATACCAGAATCCCTTACACACTTTCTTTTGTTCAGTTCATTAGCACCCATTGTCTTACTATTCTCAAGAGGAAATACAAATTTCAATAAGAAAGAAAATTCTCGAAGCATTTCGGTGGTGCTAGTAAATGACACCATCGTGCAAATGGAGCATTTGGAGGACAAAACAAAAGGTTCCAATATTCTCAGAAGATCAACTTTCTCTTGTTTTGTTCTCCAAATTTAGCTTTGACATCACATGAAAGGGGACCATGGATACATGTATATTCAGGGATCGAGTAGACCACTCTTTATTAAACGTTTTTTTAAATAGGGATATAATAAAATCATACCGTATGCATCCTCGTCTGGGTCCCCCGAGTAGTAGTCCAGTACAGTGCGGTATACGATGTAGCCTAACTTTTTGTACATATCAACTGCCACATGGTTAGACACCCGAACAAAAAGATCCACAAAGAAGGCATTTTTCCTAGAAAATAAATATATGCATAGTTTGGGTGCATTAAAATTTTGAGAGGTTTGATGAACAGGATGCATTGTGGACTAGCTTGGGTGCAAATAACACCATATAAGGCAAAAATATGTTTGTATCCATGCTAGACCATGCATATGAATAAATGGGAATGAATAGAATGAAAAAGAGAAGCAAGAAAAAGAAAGACACTAGACAGATTGGTAAAGTGGTTTTCATTAACCAGTGAAACAAAATGTAATTATGAAAGTGTAATAAAAAATCATAGGGAATTCTAAAATAACTAAGTTATAACGTGCACTCTCATTGGTCAATTGCCGTTTTATATTGCTCGACATAGAATGAAGGAAATTATGACTTCAGCAATGAGCTCGCATTCTGGTTTGTTGATGGTAAGAAAAATGCTAATATTTATATTGCTTCTTTTGAGTAATCTTTAGTTATATCTTAGTTATTTTATAAAAGAGATAGAAAACTCTTTTTGCTTGTGTCATGTTGAATAAGCACTTGGGAAGTTACTTGAGCCCTTTAGAAGTGCAGAGAAAAACTTGCCTACGGCTCATGCTTCTCCTAGCACTTCTCTCAGGCTCAAACAATTTCCCACTTGCTTACATATATAACTCAACACGGCACAAGCAAAACAAGTTTTCTATCTATTCTGACAGTAATGTATAATATGCGAAAATATATTTCTCAGGCTTATGAGAACCACTCTAAAGAGACTGGAAAACTATTTAGAGAGATGAAAATCATTAGGGAAGAAATAGGAATAAAAAAAAGGAGGAAAGAAGGATGCAAACAAGAACAGAAGACTGTGAGAGCTGTTATCACTCCCTCTTCTTCTCACAAGATGGAAAAAAGAATGGTTAGAAGAATGAAGTATATTCCTGATAATAATTCATATTATTGTCTTATTTCTGACTTACTTTTCAGAAATGTTTTCTAAGCTTGACATTAATTTTGCTGCCATTCCTAGCCTTCTTGATTCTGGTTCCACACTGAGTGCAGTCACATGACCATGCCATTGTTCTTTAGAGCTGTCCCCTTCTGCTTTACCCATGACTTTTGGAGCACAAGAAAATATAAAAACGTATATCATGTAAGGGATTTTAAAACATCCTAGTGTTTCTTGCTCTTAGTCCTTCCCCTGGCTGGTCTCCTTCGCAGTCACTTCAGTGTCATTACTTAACACTTCCTCCTCTGACTAGCAGCTGCTTACCCAAGTAAAACATTTCAATAACTTAATCAATCATGGTTTAGCTCTAGAAAATGTTCAGGAACCACTCGCTCCAAATTGAATACAAAATGGACTTGAATGTGCCTTGGAATGATTTTCCTGCAATTCTTCATAAGTCGAATTCAAAACATTTTGATTGGTTCTCAAAACACAATGCCAATTAAATAATCTGATTGGATGAATGTGACAGGAACAATAGGAAAGGAATATTTTGTTTGTGTTCTAATCCCACTTCTCAGCCCAACATTTTGCAGTATCCCAGTCCTGTTCATGCAAAATTCCATTCCAAATTATAGAGTTAGAGATAAGAGAGTTAGAAAAAACCCAATCCCAAATCCTATTTTCACCTCTTCATGACACTCTCCTGAAAAATAATATTCTTTGTTTAAGGTGTATCAATATTGGTGTGTCTTCTCAAGTGCAACCATTAAATCTTGAAACAACCATTGAAGTAGAAAGTGCCACTGAACAATAGTGATGAATAGGTAATTTATACACCGTAAAGAAAGAGAATACTTAAGTAAAAGTAAAAGTAAAAGCACTCCGACGAAGGACTAGCGTCCGAAACGTCAGTAAGTATTCTCTTTCTTTACGGTGTATAAATTACCTATTCATCACTATTGTTTCTTTAGAAACACCGACGCAGCCCACACTAGTTTACGGCTGGTTATCATCTCTAGTGCCACTGAACAGTAGAGAGTTGCCTAGTTTTTAAGTGCACTGTTACTTGTGTACATTAATTTGTGATTCTATTCAAAAGTCAAAGTAAACTTACTGTATCCCATGATTTTTCCAGATGGTGACTCAATAACTTGGAAGTATTCTGGCCAGTGGGCCAAGTACTGAAGATAGAATGCTAAACCATACTGGAGTTAGTCAAAATCAATAACTTACAATATGGATTACATCCGATCGAATTGAAACTATATATATCATATATATGTATATTATAAATCAAATTGCAACAATCTCTCAGGTTTTGAAATGTTTTTTCGTTCCAAAGTTATTTTCTATTTTGCAATCATTCATTCAATTCAAAATACGAGAATACATTACATGTGTACAGTGCACGGCAGTTTTGCAGCAAAAGTCACAATTTTCGTGACAAATTAAAGAGAACATGGTATATGCAAATGACTTTGTTGTTGACAAG
>OCZR010182418.1:0-14919 GCA_900234385.1 Anemonia viridis | reverse complement strand
CAGTAATCATTGCAGAAAGCTGAATTCAATATGAATTTGAGAAACTATATAACTGAATTGGATTGACAATAAACTGAAGTAAATAATATGGAAGCATAGTCCATAGAACTGGGACCAAATTCCATTGCTTTCTTTTGTTTTACTTTGAATTTTAATCGTTGATTATAAAACTTTTTTTCACTCCAATCAGATACGTTTTGAGTACAAAAATCTAAATAAATAAGCGAAAAGTAGTACTTAGTGTATTTTTATTGTTTTCGATAGCATTGTACAGTTCAACTCAAACAGAAAATTTTAGAATTAAGTAATAAAAATTAAATAAATAAATAATTGTACATATTCATTAACCATATTCGTTTATAAATTATCTTCAAAATGCAAAAATTGGAAAAAATGATATTTCGTAGCGACAAAGAAAAATGAAAGTTGTACGACTTTCCGTTTTTTTCCTTTCTTTTACCAAACCAACTACTTTGGGAGGAAAACCGGAGCATTAAGCCAGAGAAAATCCCTCGAAGCACACGACAGAACCAACTTGAAGCTCCTTACTCCCTTACAATAACGAGCCCTGAAGGACTTGAACTCCGGTCGCCTTGGTGAGATGTGAACCTTTCACTTATGCGTCACTTGTCACTGCGGCACAATGTGGCGTGAAAAGGCAAAATTTGACACATTTTAAGAAAGGTTACAGGTTACAGTCGGAGCGTACGGAAAAGCTTAACTAAACCTATAAATGGCTTGCGTTGAGAAATGAAGGAGCAGTAGTGTGCAATTGTTTTTTTCATGAGGAAATAATGCAATACAAACCCTTGTACCCCTCAGTGGTTGTTGCAATTTTCTAATTTTTGTGTACCCCCTGATACCTGTCAATCAAGATTTTTTGCTTTCTTATGTAAATGATAGCGAAGACCCCCCCTGAAATCCTTTACCCCCCCGGTTTGAGTCATTTATTTCAAAAGGCTGGGCTCCCTGTGTTATGGTCTGTCAGTCCATATCACGTGACAGTTGGTAATGGCGTCTGTGTTTCTTGTTATGAATATTCTATCAGTTTGTCGTTGTTGTCTCGTTCAATTTTAAACTGATAATGTAATGCTAACACGTCCCAAAGAATCTAAATTACAGTTCATTCATTATACTAACGACTAGGCTAAAAAATGTCAGCTCCAAAGGCTTAAAAAGAGCAGAAAAAAGATGTTAAACGTGACTCATCAACTCAAGAAGAAGGTTTGAAAAACAGTTTACAAATAACGATACTCGAGTTAAATAATTGTTTACTCTTCGGTTCCGTGTCGTTTAGTTTATACAATTCCACACATGGATACCTTATTAACCAGCTTCCTTGTTTTAAGTATCTTTTTCATACATGAGATGTTTAACTAACAATTTACGAATTTTTTTTGTTGCGAAGATTTTTCCGTGTGATGATCATTTTACAACAAATTCCAAACATGTGTTGGTATTTTATCACCTCGGGCACAAAAAATTCCCCTTTTTTCACTTCAACAATATAGTATATTAACTTAGGTACTCGATTATTACCAACAGCTGTTTTTAACAGACTTAGACGAACGACAGTCGCCAACAAGTCCGCGTAAAGAATTCAACCAAGATGGCTCGTCTTCTTCATCATCCTCAGAACAACAAGCGAAAGGCCGTAAATCTTTACCGAGTCTACCTTCTCCAGAAGAAGAAGAAACTATGAATCTATCTATAGCAAGGAAAAGATCTCCATCGAATTCTACTCCACTCGCAGCCAAAGCCTATGGACCTTATTTTTTGGAGTATACTTTAATGGCAGAATAGTAAGCTTGATGAGTCTTCAGAATTACGCTTATTATTTTTGTAAACTTGTCTTAAAGAAAGCTTTTTCCAATTTCTTTCAGTTGTATAACTATTTATTATTCCCTATGTCTTTTTTCCTGGTACAAAATATTGGTTTTAAAGATTAAATTTTTTTGTTAATGTAATTTAAGTAGAACTAAGCATAGGTCATTTGCAAAGGTTGATCCAAGTAGTTGTTATTCCAGGTATCAGGTATCAATTCATTAATCTTATATGCTTTGTTTTTTATCAGTAACCAGTTAAGGAGCAAAAGGTTACCAGGAGTTTACGTCTTACCTGCTGCTAAATCTCCTCTTGGTGAGTCATGCTTTTTATTCTAAATTCTATTATAATTATAGTCGAGATAGCATGCACAATTTAATTGGTCAAGAACTGTGTGTTATCAGTGAACAGAGCATGGTTACTGACATCTGTGCACAATTTTTTCTTTCTATGCAATAATATTTTTCTGTGCTCCGTTCAGTAATATGGCACCTAAAAAGTGCCAAAAACACTCGAACACTTGAAAAACTTCTTCTTCATGCTTTTCCTAAACGTTTGCCTTATCAGTTCTTTCCAATTCTGCCCATTCCAGTGCTTTATAGCTACACACAGCATGTGTGTGCAAACGTAAGCTGAGACTGTCTGTCTTAGCTTAGAGGGAAAAAATACCTAGTTTTTGTTTTTTTCTTTTGTTGACAGTCTGGTATGGTGTTATTTTTATACGCATGGGGTCATACCAGGATGGCTCGTTCAAGTTCATCATGACAGTACCTGATAACTATCCTGATGGAGGATGTCCAGTAAGTATAGCAGCTGCAATAAAAAAATAATCAAAATCAAAATAATCAGCAACAGCATCATCATCAGCATCAGCAGCAGCATCATCATCACCATCATCACCATCATCACCATCACCATCATCACCATCACCATCACCATCACCATCACCATCACCATCACCATCAACATCAGCAGCAGCAGCATCATCATCATCAGCAGCAGCAACAGCAGCATCATCATCAGCATCATCAGCATCATCATCATCATCATCATCAACATCAGCAGCAGCAGCATCATCATCAACATCAGCAGCAGCATCATCATCAGCAGCAGCATCAGCATCAGCATCAACATCAGCAGCAGCAGCATCATCATCATCATCATCATCATCACCATCATTATCACCATCATCATCATCAGCATCATCACCATCAGCATCATCATCATCAGCATCCATCATCAACATCAGCAGCATCATTATCATCATCATCGTCATCATCACCACCATCATCATCATCAACACCATCATCATCTTCGTCGACGTCGTCATCATCATCATCACCTATTTCATATTTACAGTAAATAACTTTTTATTTTTATTTTCTCTCCATTTAGAAATTAGTTTTCAAGCCTCCAATCTTTCACCCTGTTGTAAATATAGAAACAGGAGAGCTAGATGTAAAAAGAGCATTTCCAAAATGGAGGTAAGAACTAATACTCATGTACTGGCCATGCCCTGACCTAGATCCATCCTTCGTCCATCGGTCCATCCATCTATTCATTCATTAATAAGGACAGGGCACACTAGACCTCAAGTCTCTACAACACACCACAGACATATTATTGCAAGAATTCTCCTTGTGTACTGTGGAACTTCTGTGCGAAATCTTCTTTTAATGTTACCTGTGGCAGCAACAAAACGAGTGAAAGTGGCATTGTGTGTGTGCATGGGGGTATTGTTCCTGCCTTGCATTGCACCAACTTGATGCTAAGCTAGTGTGTGCTGGCCTTTAATCTGTTAGCTCAGACTTGGTAGTAACCTACAATCATGGAAAAAAGGTGTTGGAACGAGGCAGTGTTTACTCTACATGTGCTTTCATTCTTCCATTTTCCACCCCCCTCCCCCAAAATCAATGTTGGTCCTCAAAATGCACCAAGTTGGTGAGCCAGGGTGGGTAACAGCTAACTGAGTTCCAAAACATTGTTGAAATGGTAGTCTTTCACATTTTCCCTGAAGATGGGTGCTTAGCAAAATCTTGGATTGAACCATGATAAACTAAGGTTGTTCACACATCTTTCATAACAGCCCAGGTTGTCTTAAAGTTTCATAAAATTTGAAAGTTTTTTCCCAAGGATGATCAAGAAACAACTGACTCATAACAATAATTATATAGAAAATTATGAATTCCATGTTTGATTAATGAAAAGCAAAACCAAATTCTCTGCTATACCAGTGACCCATTCTTTTTCTGTACTCCTCAGCTTATACTTTAATCTTTTTTTCTTTTATCTTCCAGGCGTAGTGTCAATCATCTTTGGCAAGTCCTTTTATACACTAGAAGAATTTTTTATAAAATTGATACAAGAGACCCTTGGAATCCCGAAGCAGCTAATTTGTAAGTGTTAAACCCATTCGGAAAATTATTTCACCTAGAAAACTTTTTTGGGGATTCTGTCATCAAATTCTCAATCATCTGAGTTTGTAAATTTTCTTTCATTCATTCATATGATTTGCAGATTTACATGTAGGTGTTCAGAAGTTGAACTTTTCATGAGCCGAACTTAATAAATTTGTGTTAACAGCCTTTCTCAAAATCACACCTTCAAAATCACACAATTTTCTTTCATTACAAAATATGATTTTTGGTGGTAACATTATCAGAAAATGCAACATTTTCTAGGTCATGTGCCTTTGAAATGCCTTCATTGATGTCCACCAGAACTTTGTCCGAATTGCACAATTGCACAATAGTCCCCTTCACAGTTCCTTGCTCTATCTTGAAAGGTAGCTGTGCCTTTACATCGAAGGGAGATGAACGTTGAGCTTGCACTGATAGAGACCTTGGAAAATTATTCACATGTCTCTATCATTACAAGCTCAACATTGGTCTCACTTTGATGCAAAGGCAGCTACCTTTCAAGATAGCGCAGGGACTATTGTACAATGTTCCTTGTGTATTTGTTGAACACTGTAAGTATTCACTTTTAATCGATGTTACTGTTGTTATGTCAATAGGTATGAAAATGATAAAGAACTCTTTAAACAAAAAGTAAACAAATGTTTAAGAACCTGTCATAATCAGCTACACATTCCTGTCGACGATGACCCCCATTGTATTCGGTAAGTTGGTCAGTTTTAAGGTGACTTGACTAGGTAATGATGTAAAATGCATTGCAACAATATTATCAATAATGACAACTTGGTGATTTAATCTGCTAAAGTAAAATTTGTATTTCAAATTTACTATAGGTCTCATCTTCTTCTGGTTTTTTTTATACAGTTTTGTTGACCTAGAACCCAAAAAAATTGAAGAAGTCAAAGAAACTATACTTGACAGTCAGGTACTGCGGGAACAATAATCTTACTGATATACTGAAACTGCTTTAACACCTCCCCTCCCCCCCCTCCCCATCTCATGAAATGGTTATGTATCATCTGATTGGTTGAGGACGTTGAGATTGGCCCGTAATTACAAAAGCAGCACCTTCTCCTCTGTTATTTTAAAACCCTGAGCCTTGGTCCAGCCACTAGGGCACAAATCCTGCATGAGTGTCTGGTGTTCAACGTGTAGTTGTTTTGTCCTTCATCACGTGACATCATGTCATTTTCTGTACATTTTTTTAGAGCAAGCCAGGAAAGCTTCCAACAGCAAATGCCCATAAGTCTGGTCTGTCTTGGATGAAGAAAGGCAGCTCTGATATATTCACCAAAGAACAGAGTTAATGGTTACCTTTGGTTAGAACAAATACTGATTTATATTAAATCAAAAAATATCTATTTTACACAATTTAGCTTCAGTACAATATTTGCCAACATCAGACAATGTGTCATTCTCTTGAATATTATTTCTTTTTTACCAGTAAAATCTTTAGAGATACATTTTTTTGCGTTGTCTGGGTAACCTAGTTACATCCATTTTCATATTAGACACCATTCACATTATCATCATTTTATACTACAAATACCAGAATCCCTTGTACACTTTCTTTTGTTTGGTTCATCAGCACCGATTGTCTTACTATTCTCATGAGGAAATACAAATTTGAATAAGAAAGAAAATTCGTGAAGCATTTTGGTAGTGTTAGTAAATAATGCCATTAAATGGCCTATTATACAGGCCTACAATGGCAGTCCCAGATGTCTGGGTTTGTAGTTGCCATTGATCAAAAATTTAATAGCTTAAAATCCCAGAAAACTCGAATCACATCCATTAAAAATGGATTTTAAAAAGGAACCTTTTTCTCAAGGGAATGACAATATTTAGTCTGAAATGAGAGAATATTATTCCTGAGCTAAAAAGGTGTGTTACTTGTGCAAACTGAAGGGAAGTTCCTCTTGAACAACAACCAGTCTATGTATAAAGTATTCAATAACCACGACAAAAGAGCTGCAAGTTATACAATAGGGTGATGCTATCAAAGAATATATAAGTTTTTTGTTGAATTTTGTACACTGTGTCCTCTATTGTTTGTGTGATACCCGAATGATCATAGTACGGTGACATTTAGTATACTTTATGTCCAGATATACGCAGGCCACTGTACACTGAATGTTTTGTTTTTTTTTTAAATATGTTTTACTTAATATGCTAAAATTTTCTTTTGACTGGAACACTTGGTTACAAACATTTTATAATCCAAAAAAATTGAAATTCTTTCTCTCATTAGTCCTCTTCTTAAACACCTGTTTCAAAACGTGTCGCCAATGAAATCAAGCAGCAAGCCAAGAGGACAAAAAACATCTGTGTTTTACTCCTTATTTATTATCTAGACTTGATTATTTTAGCCTTTTTGTTATGGTTTGTTTCAATTCTTCAAGTGTTGTCCCAAAATTTGTCTTTTGGCTGTGTCAATCTTTATTGAAATAGGTGGATTTCTTGGTACTAATACACTGCTATTTCAAAAAACATTGAATACAGAATACTACATGAATACAGCTGAAGAGTCCATTCTAAAACCAAAATGTGTTTTGGATCATTTTAATATTCAGTCTAAAGTAAAATAAATAGTAGCTATTTATTTTATTTTTAACTGGTGCATTCCATCAGGAAACATTATACTTACTACATATAGAGAGCCAGCAAGATTCAGTTTTCAGTATTCAACATTTTGAGATTGCTGTATCCATTCTTATTGACATACAAAATATATATTTGATATGGTATACCTTTAAACCAAAAATACATATATTATATAACTATTGATTACCTATGATGTACTTAGTTAATGGTTGCCAATTAGTGTACAAATCTTCAGTCTGTTCACCTTGATTTATAGTGTCTAAATCCTCTGTCAAAATTTTTATTTTTTTGATTTTGAAAGAACACGATTTCCCTCAAATTATTGTACAAAGTGATATAAGGGTCCAGTAATATACACAACAAATTCCTGCAACTTGTTGCATATTTATGTTGTATGTCGCAGAGTGAGTGTTGCTTGTATTGCCATCCTGCATCTTTGTGCAAGCTACACTCACTCTACAACTTGCAACACACTTTAACATTGTGTTACAAGTTGCACATTTTTGTTGCTCACGATACTGGACCTTATCTGGACCTTTTGACCCTGTTGAGCTGCGCCACCATCGTACTTGAGATGGTGATAAGCAAGTTTTTTTTATAAAAATTTTGTTTTTTCCAAATAGTGTAATAAATTAACAATTCTTGGAATAAACTTTTAAAAAATGATTACCAGTCGTTAGAGTTGGTCATTCTAGCAATGAAGTACTAAGGTTTTGTTGCCAGGATGTTGATCAAGCAGTTTTCACAACATTCCACAAGGCACATGCCTTCAGTTTATAATCTAACTTGTGTTTTGTGACAATGTCAGCTTATCAAATGCAGCTCATTTTGGGGGGCACTGACAATAGAATTTCAAGCTCCAATGAATTTGAATCTATTGTCTTGCCTTCAAAATTGATTTTCATTCACATGAGATGGAAGGGCCTATTTGTGCTTGTAAGGGGGAGTGCATAATACATGTTTTCTGCTCACTGCCTATTTGCCTGCTGGCCTGCCTACCATTGTACCAATCATATTACAAAGTCAAAGATGTTTCTCCTTACCCCACAATAATTTATTTGTCTTTTCGTCAAATAACAATGTTTCATCAAATATAAAAAAATCTGTTAAACTGAGATTGATTATAATTGAACAGTTTATTCATAAATATCTATTTATATTAATCCCAGGAGTTGATCATAAATGTTCCTCACATGTTAAATTGCCAAGAGAATTCATTTCATCTTGCCCCGTGTCCCAGAATATTCCAAAATTTCCATTTTTTCTTTATATTTCCTCATGAGATTTGTATGTCGACCCAATTGATGATGATTATTAAAGTTAGTTATTTAGAAACAAAGTGTAACTAATAAAGTGTAATAGAGTGCAAACAGCATAGAGTGGTTTTTGTAAACCCGAGAAACAATGTGTAATAATTAGAGTGTAATAAATCGTAATAGTCCTGTAGAAACAATAAAAAACAAAAGAGACAAAGTGTAATAGTGCTAAATACGCTAAAGTGTGTTTCACGGGTTTAAAAAACCACACTAACTGTGAAACTTTACTAGAACAAAATTGCACAAAATCCTTTGTTTTCCATTGTTTAATTAGTACTATTCTGTACTAAATACTATTTTGCGTTTCACAGAAAAACTGTTTGCACTCTAGTCAAATGACAACAAAAGAACACAATGGTATTATAGTGTACTAAAGTGTATTAGACTAAAGTGTATTTCACGGGTTCATGAAAACCACTCTAACAGAAGTAAAGAAGGGGTGAAAACTAGTGTGTCACTAGTTGGGACTACATTATGTTGTGTTGAATACAACAAGACTACTGAAGAAGACGAAAAATTCGAAACATTGTAAAAAATCATAACATACAGACTTTCATCAGTCATTTATCAGAGGATAAACGCCAGACAGTGATATTGCAAACTTTTTTACACAATAAGGCCATATAAGAGGGTTAAAAGGGTTAAAAGAGGATTTTCAGTATCTATACCCAGTGATTTCACACATGTTGCAACCATAACGAAGAAAATTATTGATATTCTGGGAAATGACAAGTAGTCTGAAATGGGAAAACAGAGTGCAAACAGTATATCTGTTAAACTTACAGAAGTTTTACTAAATAGAGTGCATTTATATAGTCTCACTGTTGAATAGTTGACGTCACCTAAGTTAGATAACTATTTTACTATTTTAGTTGACGTCACATAAATTCAAAAATCACGTGCCAACGGCTTTAAAATCCGGGTGGAAAACAATGATTAGATTGACCACTTTTTCCCACATTGTTTGATAAAGTAAACCCCCAGATTAGCATGACTGTTATTTGGCACGCTTCTACTATTTTAAGTGATGTGACAGTTAACTAATTTAGATAAATTTATCTAACTATTCAACAGTTAGACTAAATGCACTCTAGTACAATTTTAAGCAAATTCTACTGTTTAGCCATTTGTATTTCATGGATATACTGTATTTGCACTCTATGTACACCCAAGTTAAAATGTTTTTTTTGTTGCTATTCATAAAAGTTGAGTCAAGATATTTGTAATCATAATAATAATTATTATTATATCAAAATATATTAGTTCAATACTCTTTTAAGCACTGGAAGGAGCATTCAACCCCTTCTTCAACCTTTTCGCTTCTTCATTTCTCATTATGTCCCATAATGAATTATCCAACTCATAACTCTTTCCCATCCAATTAAAGTGCGTAGGAGGGTCTACATCTTGGTTCCCACTTCTGTATTCAAAGTGAGGACTGAGTTCAATAGCAAGGCTTGATTTGATGAGCCCTACACCACCAGTCTTCTCTGGCGCAGGGTGGTAAATACGCCCACTTTCTGGCAGCATGCAGACTTTTGTAGGGTCAAAAGGGTAGGTGAGATCTTCACCAATGCCGTTACATGTTAAATAGCCTGCAGAACTATCTCCTGATGCTGAATCTATCAAGGTGGTGAAGACAAAGGGAACATCATCACAGTGGATATAATTCTTCTCCATTCCACAGGGAGACACATAAGGGAACTCTCCTTCATAGCGTCCTGTACTGTTGACCTTGATTCTTCGGAAAAAGAATTTCAGGAACATTTTGTCTGTTAAAATAAAAATATATAACAATCACACAAAAAAAAGAAACTAATGGTAATAGTAAAATCTATATTTATGAGAAAGTGAGAACATAGGAAAGTGGGCTCGGCATTGATTTTACCTTTAAAACATGTAATGAAGTTCTTAACCTTGGTGTCGTCAAGGAAAAGCTAAAGTGAAAAAAAGTTTGCAAAATAACTGTTATAAGAACCCTCAGAGGTAAGCTTTTAAGTTAATGCATGAGGAGGGATAGCACACAGGCTAATCAAAGGTTTTTGCTGGGGGTTTGACTGCTGGAATGGCAAATAAAAAAACAGGGTTTGGACAGCAAAATAAAAAAAAATTAATTTTGCAATAAATATTTTCTAATTGGAAGGGAGGTCATTGTCCACATTTAGGGACCAGTCATTACTTTTTACAGGGAGGCTGGTGCATTTCGATTTTCACTTGCACAAAATTGCTTGATACCTCCCCCAAAGGACCTGCATGCCTCCAGATCATGTGGGATGAGCTTTAATCTTTCTTTAGATATTTGGACTTAAATCTTGAGCTTACCTACCTGTCCTTGGTGATCAATAAAGTAGAAATACTCCCTAACTTTAGGAGATGGTGACTGTCCTTGGACATAACTAATACTCCTAGACAAGATCACCCCAGCTGATGGGGTAATCAATTTCACAGAAGGTTGGATTGGCAAACGTCTTGAGCTAATCAATCGTATCATAATTAGAAAATAACCCGCCAAAGTGAAATCTCCTAGATATGATAAAAAGAAGCCTAGGGTATTGATTTTTGATAATTTTTTTAGAGATCAGAGGTAAATTTTTGGCTTGATGTTAATTTCAATATTCTACTTTTTCAAAAAGTCGTTCTAGTTGGTTTTTTTTTTGTTTTGACAAGAACCCGCAAAGAATCATGAATGGATCACTACGCATGCGCAGCACCCCGGGTCCCTAAACACAGGAAGCCCAACTCTGTTTAATAAACTCCCATCTCCAAATCCCCAATTTTTAGTGCAGGAAAATTTTTTTTTAAAAGATAGGATAAAAATAGTTGTGGAAATTTTCGTGTAAAGTTATAAAAGCTTTAGTGCTTTTTTAATTTATTTCTCAAAATGCTTGACCCACATGTTGTGGGTTTCCTGTGTTCTTAGTCATCAAGCGCCAAGATTCTTCGCCACAAGAAAACTTGCTGTCAGAGTTACGGGCGGTAGAGTCATTTTAAAACCCATTTAAAGCTTCAAAACCCAGCATTTCCTGCTCAAGAAGACACTTAAACTAATTTTGAAGCCTTGCCAACTATGTGACAGCGTTTCACGCATAGTTTTTGGAGGAAAGAGGCATTTAAACTTCGACAAAGTCAACGGTCGCAAGAGCGCTAAAATGGCTGGTCCGAACAAGAGGGCATGGAGACTCCGTAAGTATTTTTGCAATAATTCTCGGCGTTACTAAGACCTTTAAGCTTCTAACTAAACCATATTAAACTGGGTATATATATGTTTTTATGTTGGAAGTGGAATTTTTGGCTTCCCTGAGCTAATTCTGTTGAATAACGAGCCAAAAAGTTCACTACCACATTAAAAATCACGTTTCCTGGAAAACAAAATCCCATTCCTTAGTACTTTAAACTCTCTTTTTTAAATAAAAAAGCTGTTTTACCTCATTATTACATTATCAATTCGTAGCTTTTATAATTTTTTAACATCGTGGAATGTTATTTAATTTGTTTACTGGGTTAATCCTGTTTTTTTTAACTCCTAATTTTATTCACATTTAATAGTGTTAAAAAAATCGTAAAAAATATTGCGTTTTAATCTTTTAAAAACAATTCTTAATGTTTTGAAAGCTTTAGAAAGGCTTTTTAAATCTTTCTTTACTTAAGAAGACTGTCGGTATTTTTCTCAGGAGTTTGTCAATATTGTAATATATATGCATTCAATTTTAATTTAAGCTTTTCTTCCACATTTTCTGATGAAATTTAAGATGATTTTTCTGCTACCATAATTTTTTTAACTTCAAAGTCATTTCTAATGGATAATTTTCTGTGTAGAACTTTTGTTACATTTAGCCAATGGTTGTGTACTATCTCCATGGATATCTTAATAGAATTATGAATAAATATATGTACAATATACTAGACATGTGATTATGACACTTGGCTGAAACTATTGTTTATTTTGCATTAACTTGTCATAAATTATTCAAATTCTAGATTATTCTTCTTCGAAATGATTATCTTTGGCAAACAAATTTGCGTTAAGATATTTTTGAGTTTTTTATCAAATTTTTTTTTTCTGATTTTTTTGGGGTGAATTTGAATTGAAATCCAATGCAACAATTTTTAATATCAAAAGGTTAATCTCACTAATGTCACTGTCAAAACATTGTACACTACCCTGATTCTTATTTGTACCTGAGATTTCAATAGAAGTTTGGCTACCAGCAGTCAATAAGGTGTTTGCATTATGGCGTCATTTACTAACACTACCAGAATCCCTTGCACACTTTCTTTTGTTCATTTCATTAGCACCCATTGTCTTACTATTCTCATGAGGAAATACAAATTTGAATAAGAAAGAAAATTCTCAAAGCATTTTGGTAGTGGTAGTAAAATGCTGGCATCATGCAAATGGCCTATTGCTAGCTAATTACCTTCATACAGTTGGCTATTTTACAAATCATTATCAATAAATAAGTAAAATTAGTGAAGACAGGCACCTATATTTGAATCCCATCCATCTACATCAAATATTATTGATGAATGGTAAAATGACAGTATTATCTTGGGTCATTGTTTAGTACACTGATTTTGTTAAGGTTTCAAATGGACTAGACTGTTCAACCATGAGATCTTTAGTCCCTCATTAGCCCCACATTTGGCTCAATTAGCTGGGCACCAGTCTGATGTCCAGATCAAATCCTTGGACCCACACACTTAGAATCTTAAAATATTCCTAATGATATAGAATGATTTAATATGTATTTCTTTATACAGAAGAGTTTGTTGCACATGGATCCAATGTCAATTGTTTGGCCTTGGGGTCCAGTTCTGGAAGAGTAATGGTAACAGGAGGAGAGGATCGTAAAGTTAATATGTGGGCTATTGGAAAACCTAATGTTATAATGGTAATGTGTTATGTATCTTATTTATACCTTCACGTTTTATAGCTGAGTTGATATTATTATTGTAATATGCAGTACTTTTTTCTAGACTATGGCCCCATTTTGTTAAGTTGTCAGCTTCCCCATTGCCTCCCTGTCTATCATGCAGGGAGTTATGTGTTCATGCAAGGCTCCTTGGAACAGACCAACACTCAGTCTCTTAAAATATCTGAATGAATGGTGTTGTAATTTGAATCCTCTGTCCATTCTTATGGTGTTCTGAATATGTACCAAACCGTTCTCCTTGTTTCTATAGAGCTTAACAGGTCACACTAGTCCAATAGAATGTGTTCAGTTTAATGGTGGAGAAGACCTTGTTTTAGCTGGATCACAGTCAGGAACTCTTAAAATATGGGATCTTGAAGCTGCAAAAAGTAAGTTTTTTTGTCAGATCTGTTTTTTTTTTAAATTTCACTTGCTAAAAAAAACTAATCTGCTTACATTTCAATATTCACTAACTTGCTACTGCCAAGTTTGAGCCTTGACAAACTAATAAATTTTCCTTTTTTTACTTTTTAACTTTAGTTCTAAGAACTCTTACTGGTCATAAAAGTAGTATACGAAGTCTAGACTTTCATCCTTATGGCGACTTTGTGGCCTCTGGATCTTTAGATACAAATTTAAAGGTAAATTATTTACCTTTATTTTTTATTATTTTTCTTTGGATTTTTGTTGTTGTTAGAACTATCTGTTTTAGTGATAACCTGTAAAAAGCAGGAAACCAGCTTGAGGGAGGGGGTATTTCTACCAGCTATCCCTCTTTATGCACAACCACAGCCGACGCCACATGAGGATATTGTCCTACTCCTTCAAGAAGGGAAGGGAGAATCTAGCATTATTAATCTCAGCTGTTGTTGTATGAGTAGGAAAACTGTCCTGGAGTTCACTGTACATAACATTAATAATAATCTTGTCATTCTCTTAGTTGTGGGATGTTAGAAGAAAAGGATGTATATTTACATATAAGGTAAGGATCGACTTTACCAGCACAGACCTGTACACTTGTTTCTGATTTGATATGACTCACTTTAACTGGGGTATTGCCAATGTTATTCCCTAGCTGTCTTTGACATCATTCCAATTGCTAATGTTGCTAATGTATTAAGTTTTCATTCTTTATAACCTCATCATTCTGATTAAGGCTGCCACAGCTGTAGTCAAAACGTCATGTTACAAAACCTTTCCCAACCTGTATATAATTATATAATATATGTTGATGCCCTATCGACAACATGTAGTCGACCAATTATCTACCAACAGTTAGTCCACAGGGGCTCTGATGATTAATGTTTCCATGAAAACCGTAAAGTATCATCATCAATTTCCTGAAATATTGGGATTAATTTATTTCTTTGTTCACCAGGGTCATACAGACTGTGTAAATAATTTAAGATTTAGTCCAGATGGTAGATGGATTATATCTTCAGGGGAAGATGGAACTGCAAAGGTAAAGGAATCATTGATTACAAGTGAGGGGTTTACAAGATGTTTTTCATTTTTAAGAAATATTATGTTATATTAGTGAACAGAGCATGGTTGCTTAATCATGAAGTCAAACAGAATTTTTTCATTTTTTTTAAATGATTTAAACTTTGACTTCATTTATTTATTTATTTCTAGTTATGGGATCTCACTGCTGGTAAGCTTATAAATGATTTTAAACTCCATTCTGGACCAGTAAACTGTGCTGAATTCCATCCCAAAGAGTTCTTATTGGCAACTGGAAGTAATGACAGGTAAGCAATGGACTATTAGGGTTCTGTGCTCTGGGTTCCATTACCACACTTAGATCAGCCCAGAGGTTGTTTCAGGGTTCTATCTGTGAGTTAG
>OCZR010182041.1:6014-20381 GCA_900234385.1 Anemonia viridis | reverse complement strand
CACAATGACGTCATCAACTCTAAACCACCTTGCCATGACTTTCATTTGTCCAAAATCTCTTTTCCTAAATTTCAATTTTCGAAATTTGATGAGCTAGTTCATTTTCCTTAGCAACGGTCTTGAGAAATATGTCAAACCCCCCTTAACGTGTTTAATCGAGTCACATAGGCAAGTAAGATCACACACGTTCGGACATACCTTCACTTCTCCTTCATAACCTACAGTTCTTTCTACCGTCAGAGGAAGAATAAGGCTGCGGTCAGGCTCGTCGACAACCCTGACTAAGGTATCTTTGAATGCGAATTTTCCATTAGGGAAGCCCTGTTTGAGTACAGTTATAGTAATGTTGGATTGAACTTCGTCAAGTGTAGCACCACCAGTTATGTCGTGCAAATAAACAACAAAGACTTCCTGTGGTTCGGGCCCTAAAAAATGAAAATACGCAACCAATCGATAATTGTTTGTCAAAATCGTACGAATCGATAAATGTACGTAAAGTTCTTTTTCCGCCATGCTCATTCTACTTCTTTACCCTGTTGAAGAAGACCCATGGTTTCTGGCGCTCGGATGGGTCATCATGCAGTCTATGAAGTAGCCCCCTTCATAGTTCCCTACGCCATCCTGAAAGGCAGTCACGCCTTTGCATCGACGCGAGACTAACAGTGAACTTGCAATGATTGAGACCATTTTAAAGACATATTCACGCCTCTATCGTTGCAACTTGTAATGTGTCTAAAATATCTTTACATACGAACAAGTTTTCTTTTACTTACCTCTATATGCATCAAGTTTTAGGTCAAAGTACTTGGTTGATCCATCGCCATTAGGAAAGCTGAAATCACCATTGAAATAAGGTCGGATAAAGTCATCAGATAAAGATCCGCTTGTCGGCTGTTTTCTTATTAGTTGCCACTTAACCTGGACAAACAAATAGAATTCTTTAGTACTTGAATGAGCTTCGCTGCAATTTTCAATATTACATGGACTCTGTTACTCTTTTGAATTTGATTTCTTACTGCTGCTTGTCAAAAAGGTACAGAACTGATATCATTTTATTGACGGAAACCAAACAAAGCATCTTTTGCACAATGGAGATACAATTTAGTTCGTTTAAAGATCAGATATTGCCCCAAGAAACCGAGAAAGAAACTAGAGAGGGAAAGAGAGGGACAGAAAGAAGCGGTGAGAGGCCACTGCCATCCATAATGCCACTCCCAGAGACCCATATCTGCCTACGTTATTTTTCACTGATGAGATAGCTGATGTCAATGTTATCAATTTCACCAAATGACCTACCGATATAGATCCCTGTGTACCATCTGTTCTCGAGACACCGAACGTCAGGAATCGTGTAGTATTAGGGTTTGGCAGCTGAAGATCAGTACTGTTGACAAACCCAACAAGACCATACGGATTATCACTGGTGATGATGTTAATGGTGATAGAGCGTTGACTGCCCAGGACCGCTCCACCTGATACCGAATCCAACACAACTGAAAACGTTTCACCGTGTTCGGGTTTCGAGTCGTCGATGATCGGTATGGTTATGTTGGCTGTCCTCTGGTTTTCGTCGAACGCCACTGAGCCTTTTGACAGGTTGTAATCTTCGCCGAAAGAAGCCGAGCCGTTGAGAACGGTGAAGTGGACGACGATTCTTCCGAGGGTGCCACCTGGAATGGAAATAGAAACACATGTACCATTCCTTTTCCAATCGCAGTTTTCGTTTTTTCTTAGTAAAGGGCAAGCATCCCATGTCTGTGTTGGGTACAATACTTACCAATACGTTCCATTCCTATCACCACTTGTTTATCCCTTTCTCGAACATTCTTGGTTGATTCTGCAAACTGAATCACCCCATTTGCCTTATCGTTCTTTTCGATAGTAATCTTCACTGTCCTGTTAGTGCCAAATTGCGGCGGTTGATCTGGTCTAAGGCCTCCAAATATGCCATAATTCATGGGGCGGGTTGGCAAAAGCTCCACGTGTTCTAGTCGGACCGATAAGACTTCCGCTAGTTCTGGTTTGCTGTCATTTTTTATCTTGATGAAAATTTGCTTTCGTTCATCCTTGTCGGCAAAGTTGATGGCTGGAAGAAAAAGGCAAGTTGTTAAAAAAGATAAAAAGATACAAATCACAGTAACAAGAATTAAGAAAATAAGGTTGATTATTCAAGGCCTATTTTAGGTTACACACTCAGGTCAAACGTCGAACTTCACTGAGCTTTACACATTGAAAATGATGGGTAATAAAGTAGCCTTCTTTTCTTCCTTAAAATGCCTAATTTATCTTGTTTTTCAACGTAACAATGATTGCTGATTGAGCTTTGGCTTGGGCGTTATTTCAGACCACGAGTCATTTTCCTGAGAATGAAAGTCTTGGTTTGGGCTGTATCCATGTTCATGCGTCTTATCGTGTGCAGCCGTTAAACAAAGAAATGATACTCTAGGGTATGATATTGTGCGAGTTTACCGTCTCTTTGTAGTTTGCACTGTGTATTAGATGGACGTAAATCATTCTCTATCCACTTATTATCGCTCAAATAAGTTATTTTACACCCCATTGTTTCTAAAGGAACTATGTTTCTGCTTTTTCTACATATATCATTCGTTTTTTTTCTTGTAAAATATCTTTTATTCGAAATTCAATGGTGATTGACGTCCATCTTATGCACAGTGTAACTGACTACAATGTTGAAGTCTTGGGAGTCGCCCTTTATCGGAATCGACGGTAAATTGTGAAAATATTTTACTAAAAAGGTCTTGTTTATACATACAATAACTAGACACTTCGTAGTCCTGCCCAGCAGTAGCTGTAGGTGACGTCACCGTGAAATTGACAACAACATGGCCAATGTTTCCCTTTTCTCGTTTGACTGTGAGATTAACGTAATGGTCGTGTTCAGGGACATTGCGTTTGAGAGGAGGAATGAATGTGAATACTCCGTAAGGGTCGTCACTAGCGGCAACATTGATAACAGACTGGAGAGAATTCTGGCCAGCAGGTTTGGCTCCAAGGATTGCATCGATTTTAAACAAATATGACGCGAATTCTTCGGGATTTTCATCTTGAATGACCTATTAAGAACAGCCATTGTAAAAAAAGAGTATTAGAAGCATCGTTTCTTTAAAATTTTAAATGATCTATTTTATCCTTATCATCACCAACATCACTAGCAACGCGCCACCAGCACCACACCATCATCACTGCCTACATCCTTAAATGTCATGAAGATAACCACCATCATACTGCCATCTTCTCATATCCACTGTCAAAATCCCAATCACTGCCAACATTATCAAATATCATTAACACCACCACCACTATCAATGTTATCACCTTTAATTGGAAGTATCATCATCACCATCATCAACATGGCCACGTATACTATCAAACGTCATCAATATTATTATTACCATCATAGTTATATGTCATTTTCATCATAATCACCACCAACATCATTGCCATCTTCATCAAAAGCCGTCAGGGAATATTGGCCCTTTTCGCCAACAAGTGGCACATAACCTAGTATAGTGTGTTTGACATGGACTAATACTGTACAAGACCATTTGGTGATTATCATTAACGATACCTGTATAATGACTGGTATACTCTTGACTCCTGTTGTAAATACCACTTGTCCACTTGAATCATTGAATGTCTCAGCAGGTGACGTACCACTGGAATTTAGTGTGATTTTCCAGCTTACTCTAGCTTCGCCGATCTGACCAACACTGCGCAGAATCCTGTTACAGAAATGATTCTGAATGTTAATATATGCTCTTTCAACATGCGAGAAGACATAGGTAAACATACAAATGTACAAGCCTACATACAAATTAAATTAAGAACAAACAAAGGCAAGCATACATTCAAGCAAGCAAGCAAATTATCAAAAAAAAATCAAAAATATGATTAAAGAAGCTTGCAAGCATGCTTGAGAAGATTAATAATAATAATAAGAAGAAGAAGAAGAAGAAGCATAAAACCCCTCCCCAAAAGAACAATAAATAATCAAATAAACAAGCAAACCAACCAACCTTATCTCAAAGATTCCATTATAACCAGGCATTGGTTCACCCACAAGCAGATTCCTTGCTGAAGGTTCAATCGAGATGATTCCTTCAGCTTGGTCATTAGCAGGAACGAGTACATATGCAGTCTTGAGTGAATCATTGATCTTTGCATCATTATCAACTGACCTAATAGTGCATTTGTATTGCTCTGGTGATTCAGGCACCGAATCATTGATTGCAAGCAACACTATTTCCTTCGTGCGGTCACCCTGTGGAATAACAAATCTCACATTTACAATCAATGAGTTGCAGGATCGTAAAAGTAGAGTCGTTTTCTACTTTAGAAACATTGCATGCCACAAATAACGTCGTGTGACATAGCTACTCGTTGCAACGATTACTTGCTATTGCATGCAATGATGTACGGATGTGTGCCCGTAACCTATCGTTTAGGGAAGGATGGGCATCTTTTAAAACTTCTAATCTTATCGGCGATACCCTGAAACAGCCTCTTGGTTGACCAAAGTCAGGGGCACAGTTAACTCACAAGTATTTGGAATTAATAATTTGTCCTAATAAGTTAGGCTAGGGATCACAGGAAGATGAAAAACGCAGCATTCCATACCTCTTCGAATGTCAACGTTCCGTTAAATGGAGTGATCTGTGAAGCAGCATTTTGTGACATACTCCACGTGACATGAACCTCTTTGAATGCACCACCAAGCCTCTGGACCTTGAGTCGAACTGAGGTACCTTCCTGGACAGTCGCAGAAGAAACGGTAAACCTGAAAGTAATGATGATAAAAAAGATTTGAAACTGAAATAACTTAGAGATGTAACAACAGCAACAACTGTGGCGGGAAGAAAAGGAGGAGCCTGGAAAGAGGCAGGGAAATGTAAACCTAGTTAAAAATAAAAATGATAGTGACGACGACGATGACGATGATGATGATGATGCAACTAAAATAGCTTGAAGAGAGGCGCTAGGGAATCTGTTTGTACATATTCTCTATTTCAAGCACCATCGCTGGGGAGAGGAAAGTCTACAGAAGTACTGACATCAAGGCCCAGTTCAAATGTCGATCTTCTCTTTAGCTGAACCTAATAACATCATAGAAGACCGCCTCATCCATTATTTTTAATGCGTCTGGCTCATAAGACGATCAACATTTGAACTAGGACTTATACAATTAATAAGGTAACTAGGATAAAGTTTTATAAATTACCCAAACACGCCATAGGGGTCATCATTAGCTTTGATCACCACTTCAACTCTTCTCTTAGATCCAATCTTGACACCATTGATTGGTCTTTCTATTGACACGTAGAAAGCCTCGTCTACTTCCGGTATTCCATCATCAATCACTGTAATATTGATAAGTTTAGATGTTTCTCCATTCCTAAAGTACACGGTTCCATCTGATGGATGATAGTCCAAAGTACTTGCAGGTGATATTGGTCCAGTAGTGCGCGGTCTGACTGAGTAATGTAACCCTACTTCTCCGTTTGAACTTCCAGTACGCACGATCTGCAGCATCACGCTCGAACCCTCTGTGGTTTCAATTTGAGGTTCAGACACATTCAAGCTCAGTTCACCCAGGGATTCATTGATCTTTGATATTACAACCTCGAGTAGCCTTGTTTGAGTGTCAACTCGAGGAGAGTTTGTAACTAGTGGTGTTGTTGGAGAGCCTGGAGCGAGAGCAACTTTTGTAATGTTGATGTAAAACAGCTTGTTGAGAGATGAAATGTTTCCCTAAAAAGAAATTAGCACAAAAAGCACATCAAACTCTGAATATTTTATTTTATGACTCCTGTTTTGCAATCATCCCTAAGGGACAAAAGTGGTGTCCGCCATGTTGGAAGACATAACAAAATAATTTCTTGAATCATCTAGATCTTTTGTCTTATTCTTCCAACATGGCGCCGGATTATGACGTTATGTGCAAAGGGAGAATTAGGAACATTTTTAGGAAAATTGGAAAAAAAAGTTTTTTTGAACTAAGTATTTTCACATTTCAATCCTCTGGTGAGTAAAATTTTGGCCTAATTTCTCTATTTCATTTTATTCTAGTGTTTTTAACGGCATCCATAGCTTACCTAACAAGCCATACAAATATATAAGAAAACATAACTCAATAGAATGTCAACCGTGTAAAATGGGAAAAAATGCACACTCTGTAAAAGGTACCATTCTTGTTATGAACTCAAAGGAAAAAAATACAATCTTACACTCGATCTGGTAGAAACTTACATGGAGAATCTCGAAGGTGATTTGGGTTGAGTTGACTCCTTCTTGGATAACAATAGTGTCATGTTTCGCTACGAAGTCCACTCCTGCAACCGCCGCTTGCTCGTTCCCATGCAGTGCTCCAACTGGCTCCACCGTCTGGTAAGACACGACCACGCTTCCTATCAGCCCTCCTTGTCTTGTGATGGTCAAAGTAATACTCTTATTGGTTGGTCTAGCTTCTTGTGAAAGATATAATGTACTTGACCAGCCTATGATACCATGGGGTTCGTCGTTGCCAGGGATTATTAGCGTTGCTAAAGCACGTGCTGTGTTGATGAGGGCACCACGGCCTGGTTCGGAAGATCCTGTCTCATTCAGTCCGATGAGTCTAGAGGCCAAAAGAAGGCAGATTAGTTTCAATTAGTACATTATTGGGACCGTGCAACCGATTTGCACTGAAGGTTTGATGCCTCGTTTGTATACTAACCAGGGGCGTATTTAGGGGAGTCCTAAGGTGCCCGTGACCGCCCCTTTCTAAGCCACAAAAGCGTGACAAAAGCGTGACCAAAATCTGACCAGAGTGCTTTGATCATAGTTTAAGTTTGGTGTGTAGGGACCCCCTAGGAAAAATCCTGGATACGCCGGCAGGGCGGAAAAACGCTGAGGCATATACTTTCTCGATTTTCTAAATAAACTGGCCGTTTAAATCAAAAACCTCAAGCGATTTATTTGTGTCACTGTTGCTCAAAATTTTGATTAAACCTACATGGAGATTTTCGAGGAAATATCAATTTTTTGCTGATCAAAATATCACCTCTCCCAAAGTACAAGGCTCAATATCTCAAAATACGCATTAAATAATTTTTATATGCTTTTGATATTTTGTTCTTTGGCCTTAAAAGAGCTTGTTTGCAAAATACTGAGCTTATATACGTATATTTGGCCTTATAACGAGAACACGAAAATCGTTTTTCCGCCCTGTCGGATACGCCCTTCGCTAGCAGCATTTCGACTAAGCAATTAATGTCTTTCGTAATCTCAATTTCTGTCACAATATTTCACATACCTGATTTGCATTTCTTCGTCCAGTTCGGGTACATTATCTTGGTGTACTGTCAAAGTTATGTTTCGTGTCTTTACTCCGTTTGCAAACACAAGAGCTCCAGTAACAGGAGTAATCTCACCAGGGCGGAAGTTTCCCGTTGCATTCCACAACACCACCACACGTCCGAATTGTCCGACTTCTCTAACAATTTCAAAAGAGACTAAAGTGTCTTGTTGTAACTCGGGCTGGACTTTCTTCAGCGAGGTATCACTGAATCCTACTCTGCCATGAGCGTTGTCATTGGATAATATTGTGACAGTCAATTGTTTGTTTGGACCAATCACAGCTTTTCCTGTTGCATTGCTTAGAATGATAAAGAAGGTTTCGTCTTTTTCAGGTGCTGTATCTTGAAGGATGGAAAAGTCCAGTACAAGGTCTGTTTGTCCTTTCTCGAAAGTCAGTTGGCCTTTTCTGATAAGACATAAGAATTTATAAAATAAAGTATTCAAAAAAATTGAAATACACATTGGGAATATTATTCTAGAGTGAAATGGTATCAAATGAATGTATGGCTAGCAAGTACGCTTTCCAGATATATTCGCTTTTAGCATGCGCAGAACCCTTTAGTTCTCCATAACAAAGGAGACGTACAGGTTGATCGATGAACGCGCATTTCCACGACAATTTGTGAGCACACACGCCATCATGAAGCTCATAATGGCTTATCACGTAATGGTACAAAGATTCTATTTGTAACATGCAAAGAATCGTACAGATTGCTGCCAGGCCATGGAAGATTTGATGGACATGATATGCCATAGGCACTGCCCTTGAAATATGTTTGCCCATAATATGTTAGAAAACAATTTGAAAGACGACCACTTAAACCTGCTTTGTCTGAACAACATATTAAGAACGGGCGCAGTTTTCGTACCTTTGTATGAAATCAGCTTGTGGTGAGAGTTTTACGGGAACAAGGACAGGAGAGACAGAAATGCCGCTGACTGCAGTAACTAACATCTGTATCTCACCAGCAAAAGGATCGTTGATGACTACAGGTTGTACGCTGGACGCACCCGGTAAAGTGGTGTTCTGTTGATTGATGTGAAACGCTCGCTTAGAACAGCATTCATAAAAACTTTGAATCTTTTAAAAGCACACATGATGACATACCATTTGTAAGACGAATGAACTCGCTGAAGAAGCCTTTGAATAGATCTTCAGTTGGTCAGTGCCATCCAATACAGACAAACGAACTGTAACAGAGTTCAATAATGAAGTTATAACCACAGCAGTTGGATAAACACGAGGTAATTGTACATGGAATTAACTTGCTATGAAATGAAATCACTAGAACAAGATAAAGACGGGCTTTTTAAGCCATCTGTGTCCTCCCTCCATCTTGACCAACTTTGGAACGCATCCCAAGTCAATAACAAATTAGAATAAAGGAAGACGGAGCTGAAGGGACAATAAAAGAGGCTTTCACATGCTACAACGTTCCTTGTAAAAACGGCTGATGCACCCCAGCTTGCATTTATTTATTAGTTTTATATAATGACGTTATGAAGTTAGTGCATCAGAAACATTGGAGTCCTTAAGGTGATGGGATGTTGAAGTAGATGCCCTAAATTCATTAGAGCAAAAATGAAAGTAAAAAAAGTAACTGCATGGACGTGCCGTTCGGTGCATTTGTATGAGTGTGTAGAAACACGGCACTGGCCACGGCATGGCGCACTCCGTGCAGTAGGTTTTTAATAGTCATACGAAAACTGTTCTAAAAGAAGTGATTTCGTGTAGCACCGTGCCGATTCATACTTTAAGTTTAAACCATACTTTGGCTGTTGTAGGTGTATGTCTTGGCAGACTTCACTTCAACAGTTGGGATACTCTGCTCTAGCATGAATCTATCACTTGTCCATTTATGGACTTCAACGTCTCCCTTCGTGTTCGCGAACACCAAGAAATGCCCTCCATCCTGTGCAAAATACTCGACGTTTATTGATCCCTTGCTAGCAATCTCTTGGCTCAAATCGAACTGATTGCCATTCCATTTGTAGACGCTTGACTTTGTGTCGAAAGTGTTGCCAACGCTGTCATAGAAGTTAGAGACAGCTAGCATTTGGTTACCACTGATGGTGAAAACAGCTAGTCCAGATGCCGCACGGGTTTGGTCGACAAGATTGGAATGGGGTTGGAAGGACCCATCTTGTAGTTGGTAGACCTGATGAATCAAACAGAATTATTAAAAATTATTAAAGACAAAAAAGAATCTAATTCCAAAAATATTTATATTGGGTCAAAACATACATAGCAAAACGTTAGCCGATAGAGTCTGTCGTGAGTATGCAACAAGATTGCATTACCTTTGAGTGTAGCCTTGTAACTCCGGCATCATTCCTTTGATTTGCAATAACAAGATACAATTGCTGTTTGCTAGTGAAAAACTTCATGTCAGATGCTCCCTGGGTTGATATGTTCTGCAGAAGTGCGAGATGGTAATCTCCATTTAATCGGTACACGCTCGACTTGGTTTCGGTTCGTCCTTCTTTTCCATAGTTTGCAACGGCCAGATACGTTGACCCGTTATAGGTGAATGAGTCGTAGTTAACTGCACCATCAGTCGGTATTGACTTGGAGTAAAAATGGACAAATGAATAATGGGATAAGAATGAGAAATACATTAATACTAGTAAATAATGGATTAGTATCAATGGAAAAAATAAATTAAATGGATGCCAAATCATGCGGGTACATTTCTGTGGAAAGCTTATATTAAATGATACCGGAAATGACGTATACTGAAAGTGTGCTGCGAAATAAAGACAATTAGGGAACAGAAAGGTCTACGCCTTTTAATCATCTTGGTATGAGTCAATGGACAATTTTTATTTCATCGTGCCTTGAGAGTTGCAAAAAAGGTCTTCTATGTTATTAATTGATAATCCACCTTTTTACATTAAAGTTCAACTCAATTTCATTACAGTATTTACTATCTTACCTGGAGTTTTGTGTAGACGCCCTGCCAGCGATACAAAGCTGACCCAGAAAACCCACTTCCATCGCCACTGCTATTACTTGCCAGCACCAGAAAATCGACCCCATAGGCACTAAAACTGTACCAGCTATGAGCACCTGTGGTTTTAAGGCCTTGTATGGTCTCAAAGTGCAGTACATCGCCCGAAGTAGTTACAGCGGTGTTTGGCACTGTTTGATAACCGACTGTAATGCGACCAAAGCTGCCTTTTTTACGCGAGACTTTAGCTTTGACAGTCTTTGTGGACTCTTCGACAGTAACAGAACTTGTAGATGAAGATACGGAAGTTATCTCTAGTTCGCCGTAAGGGTAGTCATTCTCAGATACGGTCAGAATAGCTTGATACGGTGCCTCGACTCGTCCACCGTCACCTGGAAATAAATCAAAATTGGGATCAATTCCTGGAAGCGGGGCTTTTGTTCATGCATTTCAATCACTGAGCAAGTCATAGGTTTGTAGGTATTGGTCACAGCTGGATCATTGCTACCCTCCCAGACCAAGGCCGAGTTATTTGCTATTTGCACTATAGCTTCAACCGGCATAGACAAATCTCAATAGACCATTTTCGATATCAAATGTTACCGCTGAAACGCTTTACTGCAGATGCATTTGCACATGGTTAGCCTCAATTGCGCGTCACAGTGTTTATAAATGCCAAAAATTGTTGGACTTGAACAATACAAATACGTTGATTATGAATATATTAGTTATGTGCAATAGACCCGTTGCATGATGACGTTTCAAACCTCTAATACCACAATCTCTTTCGGTAGCTTCCTTTGTTTTCTTAATTTCTACTATTATCTTCAAATTCCCACAGGAGGTTTGCCATTTGAATATCAAAAGAAAGTTTGAAGAGGATTGTGGTATTAGAGGTATGAAACATCATCATGCTTCAGGTCTATTGAGGCTAACGGTGTAGCAAATGCGTCTGCTATGCGTCGCTATCACAAAGCCAACTGGAGTATTCGCTTACCTGACACAATGGATAACTTAATAACAAAGACTTCGTCCTTCTCAGGATGCGAATCCAGCAAACTGTTGATAGTAAATTCTCCCTTATCTATTCCATCCTTGAACTCTATTGTACCATTAACAGGGCTAACATCCAGTGATGCTGAACTATTCACTACACGCCAACCTACTTCAACAGTCCCAAGAGTGGCTATCTTACGTACAACCTTAAAAGAAGCACTTGTCGTCGCTCCATTACCAGGCTCTGATATCGTCTTCGTTACTGTGTCAAAACTGAAAACCCCTCGAGCGTCATCGTTGTGCCGAATGTAAACTTCTGTCTTTGTATATCCAAATCTTAATGGGCTATCAACCTTCTTCAAACTGATTGTAAAGTATTTGTCATCTTCTGGTTCGGAATCTTCTATCATGAAAATAGTGATGTTTTGTTCTTGCTGGCCCTCGTAAAATTTCAGATCGCCTTCACCCCCGGGGAATGCTGGGATATAAAAGTCTAGTCCTCTGATCGCTGATATGCTGTCAAGGAAGTATTTGACACTGATGTTTCCCAGGGTTCCTTGGGTTCGCTCGACAATGACATCGAATGCTCCAGAACTTTCATTGACGTAATATCTAAAAATATATAACCATCGATATTTGGTACTCTTTGCAAGTAATTAAAAGATAAGTCAGGTTAAGAAAAAAAGAGAGAAAGAATGAAAGAATGAATGAATGAATGGATGGATGGAAGAAAGGAAGGGAAGAAGGGAGGAAGAAAGGAAGGGAGGGAGGGAGGGAGTCGAGAGAGGGGAGGAAGGAAAGTCTTAGTGTTCTATAGGGCCATGTACATCTTCTGGTTTTTAACACTATAACGATGTCAACCGCTATGTCAATAATAATCTAGAAGAAAAGCTTTCATTCAATCCTTACTTTTTCATGCTAAATCCAAGCAATCCCTTTGGATCATCATTACTATTGATGATCACACGAGCTGTTCTGTGCTCCCCAACACGAGGTACACCACCACTAGCATTATGAGGATTATGCAACAGCTCAACCCCAGTAATATTTACAACAAATACTTCGGCAAGTTCTGGCAGATTTTCGTTTATGATGTGCACTTGGATTTCACCCAAACTTTGCCCATTGGCTATATCAATGGAGCTAGACGCTCCATCAAAGTCAAGGCCGGATATGGCTGGTTGTTGGTCACCAGTGATGTCCGAGGTACTGGCATTCTGGATTTGATAGTGTACTCGGATTGAACCTGGAATTCAAAAGGTAACATTTTGTAAAGATTTGCTGGAAAGTTTTCCGCAGTTTTATACATACTGAGCAACAGAAAACTTGTCGCTCAAAATTGATTTGTTGCAAGTTGCAGAGTGAATGTGTCTCGCATCAACCTCGTAGTGGAGAGGGCTTCGACTCTATACTGCATCAAAGTCGTTGTTGCAAGGAGCGCATGGTAATACGAACATAACATTCTTGCGCAACAAGTTGCACGATTTTGTTAATTGCTCATATAACTACCGCACATTAACACATTACAGGGGCCGCGGAGAGGGAGGGGCTTGGGGGGCTTGAGGGCACTTTTTCCCTTCTTCTTTACTAGTCTCTTATATTTTCCAATATTAGCCCCCCCACTTTTTCTCATACTAGTCTCTTATATAGCCCCCCCACTTTTTAGGGTGCTCCGCGGTCCATGCATTACAATGATAACCACTTACCAGTTGTGCCAAACAACCTCGTCACACTGAGAGTCACATTCTGATCTTCATCGGTTCGTACTAATGTTTGTTTAAACTCCACTACCCCATGTGGGTCATCACTGGCCTCGATGGAGATGGTTGCTTTTGTCTTGTCAGGGAGGAGGATGGCTGCTCCAGAAGCTGAAATCTCATATGTCTTAATGCTTGTTAATGTGACAGTGAAAACTTCGTGAAGTTCTGGCTTTGCATCTGCTGTAACTTGGAAAGTAATGTTTGCTGCTTTTTGATACTGAAAAATAGGCAAGGAAATGATTAATCAACTCATTAACATGGCCAAGGGTGAGCAATGCGGATAGCGCATCAGTCGTATGCCGGTAACAAATACTAGTGGTTACTGTAGCTAGTATGGCACATGAAAATCTGTATATTTATTATATACTGTACATATTGTACATAGTATTACTGTAGTTTAATTTTATTATAAAATCCAAGTGCTAAATAAACATCGATTGATTGATTGAATACCTAATAAAATATACAAATATCACCATAAACTTCCGAAATACACGTAAGTCCAAAATACAGGGCCAAACTTACAAATTTACAGTGTTTTCTTATGATTTGATGCTGTAAATTTTCTCTTTTCCTAATTGTAAAAGAAAAGAAAGACAAAACAAGTGTTTGCTTGGACACCCTATTCTTTCTTTACATTTGGCCCTAGATGCCTCGTTTTCGTGTTACTCACTGGACCATGCGCCATTTTGGACTTAGTTATATATGATTTTCTTGTCACGCACAAAGTTTTCTTTATCATCCTAGCGAATTAGGGAAAGGTCATTTCTGCATGCTACATCACAATATAGTTTATACCTGCGAAAATGTCAGGTCACCACTAAAAGGATCGAAGTCACGTGACGTATTTCCACCACTGATAATCCACGACACAGTTACCCGGCCTTCCGCGGGGTCTGACCTCTGCACAAGGAGCGACACATTAGTTCCCTCCTTAGCAACCACAGACTGAGCGTCTCTGTTGAATCCAACCTTACCAGCCACTACATCATTAGCACTGATAATTATAGTCAAGTTGTTTCCCACACCGCTCGATACTTTGGCGCCATTAGTAGGATTAGTCAGCGTAATGACTATGGATTCGTCTATTTCGGGTTGACTGTCGTCTAGTACTTTTATAGTTGCTGTTTTTTCAGTGTCCCCGGGTTGGAACGTAAATGTTGCCCCGTCCCCGTTGTAGTCGACTCCTTTGGTTGCATTACTTGTAGAAGATATCTTCCAGCCAATCTGCACTGTACCGATTTTGCCTTTATTAAAAAGGAAAAAAAAGGTTTCTACAATTCAGAAAATGATAATTGTGATGG
>OCZR010182028.1:0-16066 GCA_900234385.1 Anemonia viridis | reverse complement strand
AGAAGCACTCCGCTTCACGTCGTGCTTCTCCTAACACTTCTCTCGTGTTCTGCCAATTCCCGCGTGCTTTATAACCGCACACAGCACGCGCGCTCGTTTTCTATTTCTTCATTATTATATGGCAAGGTAACTTCACGCGCTATGATTGGTCGATTTGCAGTCCGTAAATTACTATTGACTCCTTTGATTTCGCCCTTTTCTCGTAGGTTGCACAAGCAGTCGGATAGATGAATTAACTAAGAAGTTGTTTAACGAATACAATGTCAAGGCTCGCCCAGTTTCACGTGATGATGAAGTGGTGAATATCACTTTTGATATGGCGCTACACAATATTATGAAAGTGGTAAGGTCTTAGCGTGTTATTGAAATTTGTTATCATAGACGGCTACTTCCACATTGTCCCGTGTGACGACAGAAAATGTCGCATTTTCTTTCGCATTTTTCTGTTAATTTCGTATCCAAGATCATTTTCAAAGATGACACACGAGTTACAAATGTAGCTAGCATGGGTGTATAAATGTTAACCCATTTCATGATCATGACACATGTCATTCCCTTATTGAGAATCATTTCTTTGTGTGAATGCAAATAAAAAACCGAATACTATTCTCAAAGGAGTGACGCGTAGTCCGAAATGAGCAACAAAATGCCCAAGCAAAGGGTTTGTCAGTGCATGCATCATACGAGTGTTGCAACCGTCAAGTGATCTATTTGTTGGTTGTTCTAAGGTGACTGAGGTTCATGAAAAATGACTATTTACACGGCGCGCGACTTGATCAGCTAGCTCAAAATCGTGTCGTGTAAATGGTCCTACGACGTCTCCTACGACAGACGTACGCGGCTTCAAGACTTGTCGCAGCATTTTAAACTATGGGTTACGGCAAGTTGTGCCGTGTAAAGCAGTCTTAGTGAAATGATTTAATTTTTTTGACATATGAATTACCCGTTTTCTTATTCACTTGTTTTCAGAACGAAAAGAGAGAAGTCATCACAACCAATGTCTGGGTTAAACAGGTAACCTATTGTATAATGCAGGAAGACTTCCAGTTAAGTTACGACGATTTCATTCTCAGAGGAGCCACTCTGTGGAACCACCGTTAAATCCCGTTGTTGTTACTTTAAAATTCCGATCGGCTAACCTCTTAACCAATAAAATAAAAGCCAAGGCGGTAATGATTTTTTCCCTCATCACACGATCGCAATATTTGGCAGCTCGTCAACTAGGAATTTGCACAAAAACCGATATTGAATGCTAGATATATAACTTTTGTGAGCGTTCATTCTTCTCCCGATCATTCAAATAATTAGCGACATTGTGCGGCAAGTTGTAAAGCAAATTACCACTGCGCGCAACAAGCGATTTTTTGCAACATAAATGGTTTTTGTTTTGTTTTTTGACTTTGTTGCTGAAGTAGCGCTTTCTTCTCTCTGCAACAAGGAAATTTGTTGAGCGCGGGATGTTGATACAAGCAACATTTGCTCTGCAACTTGCACAGCAACAAGGAGTTGCAAAAATATTTGCTCGGTATTTTAGCGCTTTAATTAATCGAATTTTTTCAACAGTACTGGAATGACCCTCGTCTGGTATGGAACAAGACTGAGTACAACGGCCTTGAACACATAATACTAGAACAAAACAGACTATGGCTGCCCGAAATATATCTCCTAAACGGGTAAAATCATGACAGAACTAACTAATTAATGAATTTGTATATATACTGCCACCTGTTGTTTCGCGATTTCAAATTTATTTCCAATAGAATCTTTGGAGAGGATGGAGGAACGCGGACTTCGACCACCACGCTCAAACTTGTGACAAATTCGCAATGCTAAATTTCCTGGAACCGCACATGATCAGGTCTCCGCGTGGTTTATAACTGCACACATCATGCGCGCGCGTTTCGTATTTATTAATTTCTTTCGCACACAGCAGCCACGTTAGCTTCGAATTCAACAATATATTTCAACAAGTGCGGTTTGCGCGGCCCTAAATCAAGATTTTTTAATCTCCTGCGAATAATCATGGCTGCCGCACGAATTTCATGTTATTGAGTCCTCATTGGTTGTTTGCAGTGCAACAGCAAATATGGAAGTAAACGAAGTGGAATCGGATATCGTGGTCCAGCATAACGGAGACATAGCTTGGCTCAACCCTGCTGTCTTACAAAGTTCATGTACTATCGACATCACGCACTTTCCTTTTGATGATCAGATGTGCGAGATAAGGTTTGGTTCGTGGTCTTTTACTACAGAATACGTGGATTTCATCCCTGCCAATGATTCTGCGGATCTTTCACAGTAAGTAGAATTTGAATGGATATACAGCATGACCCATCTTCTCATCGACAACTGATGTCTGTGTGAGGAAAGATGTGACGAAGTGAGATTTACACTCATTTTCATAATTACGCGACCAACACAGACCAAAGTCGTCTGGGTTTTAGCTGGCCGTTGGCCATTAATTTATTAGCTGAGACAGTTGAAAATTGGATGACGGAAGCCAAAAATGAATCCAGGTGAATTATAGTTAGTTGGTTGTCTGGGTTCTATAAATGCGAAAATTGGTGTAATCTCTACCTTGCGCAACTGATCAGGAAAGCAGGGTGAAAAAACAAAAGTTGTACGTAATGTCTTCCTATTTCATATCCCCTGCTATATCATTAGTTAGAGTAACCAACACACACGCTACCAACATACCCCACAAGCTCTGCGTGTACTGCAGCCATCCATCAAAACTTTACTTGTCATACTAACAAACTTTTAACTCTTCAGCTATGGAGATAACGGAGAATGGATTCTACTAAGTTCTAAACCCGTGCGTCAAGTGAAAAAATACGACCTCTTTAAGGGTTGGTACCCGGAAGTCGCCTACAAGATACATCTGCGAAGACGCACTCTATATTACATCATGAACTTCTTTCTTCCTTGTATACTCATTGCCGTCCTAACCCTCCTCGTCTTTCTTCTACCGCCGGAGTCTGGAGAGAGAATGTCGTTTGGTGTGACTGTGTTGCTATCTTTCACAATATTAATACTTATGCTTATGGTAAGATGCTTTGTGGCAAGAATAAACCATAATATCAAAATAGACGTGCTTCATGGCAGCCATGTTGGAACAAAACAGTAGAAAAATTCGCCTTTAAGACGCGGAAATGCGCGTAGCAAAATCGAGCAGCTTTTCACGCCAAATGGTGTTACAAGTTGCAGGGTGAATGTTGCTCCTATTCACCAACCCGCGCAACTACAAAATTTTGTTGCGCGACTTTGTTACAGAAGTCAAAGCTCTTTCTACTCTCTGCAGCAAAGAAAGTTTTGTTGCGCGCGAGGTGGCAATACGATCAATATTCACTCTGCAACACAATAAGTTGCAGGCTTTTGTTGCACATAACTGCGCGTCTTTAGGCAATGGAATGCACAGGCATAGTACGCTGTCCCTACCCCATACAACATGGCTTCCGTGAAAGCCCTTTATCTTCGTTTCTCTTTAGCTAGTATAAATGGATTTAATATACTCAGTAACGAACGTATGACAAAGTCAGTTATCTCCACAGGACAAGCTCCCCCCTACATCCAATGCCATTCCCCTAATTGGAGTCTACTATGAATGCACTATCATAGAGGTATCATTGGCCATGTTCGTAGCTTGTTTGTTGATGAGGATATACTACCCCGAGAATTCCTCAGCACCTCTACCCATTTGGGCAAAGGTAAACAAACCACCCTGGGATTACAGCCACATCTTCGACCCTAGAGCTCTTCAATTCTTATTGCGCATGTTTGTTGAGCACGCGCAGTAATGACAGCGCTCTGGGATGCTTACCGTTTGCCCGGAAAAACTGAATATCCCGGTTGGAAAACAAATGGTATGTGTCATTCCGAAGTTACGATAAAACTCGGTCTTCAGAATCAGGCCTCTTTTAGGTCCTTCCGGTAGACGATTAGAATCGAAAGTCACTTTCCAAGTTTAAACGGTAAGCACTCCTGGATTCAAGAGGATACTATACAGACTACAGATACATGACCGAAAAAATCCATGTTGGATATTAGTAATTCAGTAAGTTCTGCTTTGCTTTAGGCATTAATTTTGAACTATTGCGCAAGAATTGTTGGGCTCAAAGATGCCGCTGATCGTATGAAACAAGGGCTTGTCATTCAAGGCCTTAAGCAAGGTAGGCATAGAAATGACTTTTGAATAAACGTTGAGGTTGCGCAACTAAGAAATATTCATTTTTATAGTTACACGAAAGATACAATACTATAACCTTTAGCTAAAAGCTCCCTTCTAAAGGTTGCGCAACTTAAGAATTTTGTGGTTATACGGGTGATAAAACACCGCAACTTGTCGAGGAAAATGTTGCTTGTATTTCACCCTGCGCGCAAATACTTTTATTTATTGCATAAAGCAACAGCTTCCGCTGCTCTTAGCAACCAAGAAAACTTATTACTATGAGCCACTCTTCTGTTTTGGTTTTTTGTTTTGTTTTATATATTTTTACTTATTTATTTTTCAATTTCCTGGTTTATCACTCAGATGGCAAGCAAGTTTTATCCTATCTAATCACCTTATTAAGAAATATGAAACTCATCCTACAATTTTTGTTGTTGTAATTACCAGCAAAACTGCGCCACAACCTAGACGACGGTACCCCTAGAATGGACAAGATGAACACATTGACTGACAGTATTGTAAAGACAGAGGAAGCTGAAGGGATTCAAGAAGAATGGAGAATCTCATCCGTCATACTCAATCGGGTCTTCGCATTAATCTACCTTGTTACTATCATTGTTACGCTCTTTGCTGTGGTGTTACAAGCACCTAGATTAACAGACTGAAAGGGATTTCTCATTCACAAAGGTTGGCAGCCTGCTCTCGAGCTATGCATGAGCTGTATGGCATTATGAATTCCTAGTCAATCTGCGTCGTGCACGTGCAAACCATCCCAAAATTTTAGCTGAGTTTGGGGATGTTACACGTGATGTACATTCCCTTGTCACGTGATAACATTCCGCCATATTGGAGTTATCGATTTGAAAATTAGATGACAAAAAAACTAGTGTATGAAGGAAAAATAATTTTTAAAACCAAGCGCAAGGCTTGGAAAAGAATTTAATGGGCATTAGTTAAGCTCAGACCAGGTAAAGGGCATTAATTTTGTTTTAAAAACAATTAACAGTCAATTTTGGTATAAAAAATAACTAGCTAGCGAATGGGATCCCTGTGGATGTCTATGTCGATCTCTGCTTTTCCTTTTACACCCTCCCCACCCTCATTTTTTATACTCTAGTCTTATAATCTATAGTCAGTGTTGCGTGAGCTGAACTCAAGAATAAAATTCAATTGCACCTGAACTAGAAACATCTATATCAGATAAACACAATACACTTTGACAAACAATCAACTATAAGCTATCCATTACACATAAGTATTATTTAGAGCTAAATGTAGCTAAATATCTGTAGGAAGCCTTAGTACTGAAATTCGTATGAGTGGGGAACATACGGTATACTGACTTACAGCCCACACACGGTACGACATGTCGTACATATACGTTATATGTGTGTCATACATATACCTTATGTTTTATCCAATTGGTAATACCAACAAGCGAGATTGCTGAACACTCGGTATTCCAGAATTGTTAACAACTGAATATATGGTCTAGTTTATGGTCAGGTAGTAATGGGAACTTAGAGTATTTCATTATTTCTTTAAAAAGAACAGACCTATCTGCAGCCACGGAGGAAAGCCCCTCGCTCTGACACACTGTTTCCTCCTCTCTTCTTGATAATGGTATTAACAGCCGTTCTCTCATTCCTAAGTATAGCATCGTTTTCTGCTTTGGACCAAGGACTTGCTCCTAAATAATGAGCACAGAGTGAAAAAGAAAGCACAATGCCCTGCCCTACGAACATAATCACCTCTCCCCTCCCCCTCATACTTGAGGGGTGCAACCAAAATTCATACCATTGGTAAGTTTTCCCGTCTTTATGTAGTTTTCTGTATCTTCGACAGTACCATCTGATACAAAGAGCGCGTGTAAGAGCTGTGACTGTGTCATCCCCCGGGCGCACGGCAATCTCTGTCAAACAATAATATACATGTATATTACAACACTGATTAGTTTCCAACTGGATCAAGACCAAGGAGGCACGATATCACGAACGAAACAGCAAATAAACATACCAGAAACTAAATAAAAGGACTTCCTTTCAACACTTACCTCTACCTTCCGATAATTCTCAGCCATCTTCTTTACAAAATGCCACATGTTATCTTCGTCAGGACTTTGGGCTGTAATCATCGATTCTACATCTTTTCTAGACGTTCCCTTCGTCTTACGTGCCGCTGATTCATTTTCATCATCATCATCATCCTCATCACCAAACAAGTTCCTGCTGCATGTTTCTGGTGTGATTTCTGTTTTTTTCCCCCGCCGGGAGGGGGATTTGGCAGGTGATTTGTAATTAGATGCTGTAGAAGAAATATTTTTGGATTTTGAGTTTACTCGGGCTACAGAATTTACTTGGGCCACAGTTGAAGATTTTTCAGTTGAGGACTGCTGTCTGGTGACTCGTATGAATTTCACTTTCTCATTAACAGCCTGCTTTTCTTTCTGATTCTTATTTCTTTCAGTTCTTTTTTTTCTGTTTATTCGTCGAAAAATAAATTCATCTTCATCATCCTCTTGGGTATCTTTAGCAGATGTCTCACCTTCAGATTCCTCGTCATGATCCTGAGATTCCTGACTTAGGCTAAAAGAAGCCTTTTCAGCTATGGCTAACAATCTCTGATCAAATTCATCTACATCACTGTCCAACTCCATACCATCTTCCTGGACTGTTGCCATGGTGACATCCGAGACTCTGTTTGGTGTTTCAGCTTTTCTTTGGGGAGAAGAGACACTGTCAGCATCGTTACTGTTCCTGGTTGGATATCGACGCTTTGTTACTGGTTTTCCATGTTGGCCCTTGTCTTTTATATGGTACACTGGAATCTCTTGTTGAGGCACTTGCTGGCTGTATTCCTCAAAGTTGTTGTCTGGTAATGACTGATTATCTTCACTTTCTGATACCTTATTGACCTTTTTATCCTTTTGTCTTTTCGTCACAGCTTGAGGATCTGAGCTAGCATCCGATTCAATGACCCTCTTGTGTCTTCTGGTCATACCTTGCCGAGTCAAAGCCTGGTTCTCAAAATCATTACTGGAGTCTGATGTTTTTTCTTGACTTCTAGTTATGGCTCTTCCGTCTGAAGTCTGTTCATTTTGGTTTTTAATTGATAAAACTACCTTTTTTAGTCCTCTGGTTGAAGCTCGTTGATTCAAAGGCTTGTCGTCATCAGTAGTCCCTGATTCTCTTCCTTGCCCCCTAGTTACAACTCCCTGTGAATGGTTGTCAGCATCTTCCTCAGATTCCACTGCTTTCTTTTGACCTCTGGTTACGACTTGCTGTGATTGGTTATCAGTGTCATCATTCGAGCTTGATGCCTTGTGCTGGCCCCTGGTGACAGGTCGTGGCTGTTTTTTGGTGGTCGAATTTTCTTTTCTTCTTCTGGGAGTTAATAGATTGATGTCAACATCAGTATCTGAGTCAGACGAATCTTCTTTACTTGAAGAATCCGATTCTAGGGAAAAGAAAACACCAACAAAGTGTGAAACTTCGTAAGAGGTTCTTCCATGAAGTACACTCCAGACACACACACTACCATTATTCTATACTGTATTTAGCATACACAATGTCCAACTCAATTCTGTTTGATTTTTACAGAGTGAGGAAAAGAAACACTTGCTCAAAGGCTATAGGTCAAAATGAGAATTAACAGTGGATTCCACAGAGTGGCTCTTCTCCCACTACATACACTAGACTTTGCTTCTCTACCTGAACTCTTTGACTTCTTCCTAGGTGATTCAGACTCTTGAGCAGAACTCGTTCTTTTGCCTGTGAATAAAGATTTCAATTATGGATATTTCCACTTACAAAATGTAATAATAATAATGACGTAAGGAAGACTATGGTATGGTGTCACAAAGAGGTATCCTGATGCTCCTGATTGTGTAGTTTGGTGACATGTGTTCAAATGTTATGCTACACAAAGCTCCTATTGGCCATTCAGACATTGAGGAAAAAGCTGAGTCAAGCTGGCATTGCAGTGCTTTGTGGGTCTATTTTGGGTGACATACTTCCAAGATTGGGGTACCGATAAATGTGATATTCTATCAATCACCATCACCACCACCCATATCATCATTAAAATCTAAATACCATACCTTTTGAAAATGTTTCTTCCAAAGTTTTTTGGTCTTTTCTTTTTTCTCTTTTCTTGTGATGTAGAAAGTCAATGTAATGTTTACGCATTGACTGCCAAGAGTGTTTAGTAACCTAAAAAATTATATAGTTACAGTTTGAACATTAAGAAATGTTTTTTTTGTGATCAAACAAAGCTGCAATTTATTAGTTACTTTCAAATGAGCCATGTGTTTCCATAGTGAATTGCCATGTACAGTATAATCATTTCTTCCATCCAGTTTCTCAATATATTTTAGTATTGCCTTATCGTCATTATCAGTATATTTTAATCTCTTCTTCTTCTTCGGATTCGTCCTGAAATAAATCAAATAAAAATATATCAATGATGATTCCCTTCACATAATAGACCATTTGGGGATGCAAGAGCACTTTTCAAAATATATCTCAGGTGCAGACATGATCTTGAGGCATTTTCATACAGTGTCAATATTGTGCGTGATCTTGCCCAAAAACATCTTTTTCATGTAGTGCTTGAAATATTTTTACACACCATATATTGTATTACTTACTTGACAGATGACGAGCTGTTCTCTCCATCAGATAATTCTTCGTAATGTACTACCTTGACTATGCGATTTGTTTTCCTACTGTTAAACAGAATGTATGTTATAATCAAGTGATACAATATAAAAGACACAATAGCCAGCAATGATGAAGAGCCAGTCTCATTGTTACTGATCAACATGTGACAAGTTACTGGTCAAGAACTCTACTTTTTCTCTTGAGCAGGGTTTGAAATATTCATGGCTGGCCTAAACTAGTTTTAGTTTGGTTATACCTCATTTTCTGAATCAATGTTACTGGTCAAAATGACTGGTAAAGCCAAGATTTGTTCTAATGAATACTGATACCGGTAGCTGTTATTTTCTGGAAAATGTGTTAAGTTCCTAAAGTATGTAAACTACAGAACAAAAGGCAGCCTTTGAGTGTAATGTTGTAACGAGTGTTAGGTGACTTACTTGATAGTGTTGGAGTCATTTTCACTATCTTGATGTCTTTCCACCTCTTCTTCTTGATTTGACTTTTTGCTCTTTATTCTGCATATTTAAAAAAAAAAAAAAAAGAGATTAATCTGTAAGTTTAACACATACAACAGACCCACCCACCTAGTAAGAAAAGGAGTAAACATTTTGCTAACAGCTTACCTATATTTGTTAATATCCTGGAGAAACTTCTTCTTTACACTATCAAGAATGAAGTCTGCAGATACAAAGCCTTCAACTGGTTTTTTAGGATCAGTGAGCCTAAGACATTTATAAGATAAATTAAAAAATCTTAAAAGTCTTTTTATCGCATTCATTTCAAATGCAAGGGCACTGGGGTCTCATAAGTTCGTATATTGCCATTGCACTTAGCCATTATGAACACAAAACATCAATTATATATAAAGTATGTTCTAACTGGAGCCCAAAATTTGTATGTTTGGGGACCAAAATGTTAAGTAATGTTGAAACCACCAAAGGAGATTACCAAGCATTGACCTTTGAGTCCCTGAAACATTTGCGGTATGTATCAGGGACTCAAAACCATGTTGGTGGTACATGTATTTAACAAAAAATTTCTCAATAGCATCTATTGTACCCCCAATACCACCAACATGGCCAAAATGTATTTCTCTTCTGACTCTCTTGGGGTGCTTGCAACCATCAATTATAAATGTTCAAACTAAAGCTTTCAATATAATCCAACCCCGTATTAATCATAGAGTTTATTTGATCTCAGTTCAAACTAGCATAGTTTGCAATCCGTTTTTATTGAGTAGAGCATGATGATGAAGCCTATGTCAGTTGCATTTAATACATGAAGGAACCAGGGCTTCAGAAAGGAAAGCTTTTGTTTTACCACTTACCTAATAATTGTTTCTGAGGTAGTTAGTTTGCTAGTGAGCGTCCCACCACCAATCTACAATAACAAACAAACCAAGTAAGCACACAACAAGAATTGAAAACGAAACTATGAGATATGAGAAGGCGAAGGGAGTCCCAGGAGTTCCCAGCTCCTGTGAAGCAACAATGAAATTTATATAATCCTTTAAAGGCTTGAATGGTATTTGCTACTAGTTCCACTGTATTATCACAAAGCTAACCAACAGTTTTGTCATAGAAATGGTTCAATAACGCAAGTCAAACACAACAACAACAACAACAATCCTCACGTCTGACAACGTAAGATTGGAAGAGGCGAAACTTCGCTTCAAAACACAAATAGTAGTATTTTCAAAATCCTACCTCGATCATAGGTAGTAACGTCTTTTTCAAACCACATGGCTTCATATAAAACTCCATTGGACGGCCATTTTCTTCGAGGAAAACCATCTGAGTCACGAACCTCAAGTCGCGCGCCATTTTTGAAACCATTAGCGCAGTGGACTCTGGGAAATCTTTCCTACGTCACAGGTAGCCCAAGTCATGTCATTCTTATTTCATTGTTATATTTATACAATATCTCGAGTTTCTTCATATTAGGAATGGAAAATTACTATAGCTACTAGGAGAACGAAGTTCATGAGGGAAATAGAGTAATGTTAGACTTATTTTATTTTTTGAGTTTCAAGCTCTAGTTTCAAATACCCAGTGTGGGCTCCCTGTGGACGAGGAATTTTTGGAACTTTTTCTTATTCTGTGGAACAGAAACGAGGTTAGGTAGATTAAAAGCTCTAAAAAAACCAACAAGAAAGAAAACTTTGATATCATTTGAAATTCGGAAATCCGATACTTGAGGTCACGTGACTCGTCAATGTCAGACAGTGTGCTGCATCCAAGCGTGAAGATTGTAAACATTAATACACAGTGGTGGATGAATTTGAGAGGGAATTTAACAACATTTAAGCCCTTCTCTGAACCACTAAACTGGGATTTGAGTGCACTAGGGTATCCTCAAGTTATAAAGTCACTTATAGGTAGTTTAAAGTGATTAATGTATGATGAAAGACGACATTAATGTCCCACCTTCTCGAAGCCAACCAGAAAGACCAACAACGTCTGCTCTACGACAAAGAACAGCGGAAGCTATACCTAGAGATATTGACTCCAGAGCTTCCTTTTGTAAGTATCCTTATCAAATGACTCTGTTTTCAAGTGTTATAATGGCAGAATCGTTTTTAATTGAGTTTAATAACCTTTGTATTTCAGTGAGTAATACCCCAGTATCGAACACCCGACCACCTCCACCTGGAGTAAGATTAACATCGTTATCAGCTTTATACAAGCCAGCTTTCAAACCTTACGCTTTCTCACATATGTATAACACTAAATATAACAATGATTTTCAAGGGACGTTCGCAGCACCGCCGTCTCCGTTAAGGTAAGGTTGAAATGTTGTGTTTGTGATCATTATTTTACTCCGACATTTTTAGTCGCCATAGCAACGGACCTTGTAATGAATTCCAATACGTGTAACAAAATATCGTTATGCTAGCGCTGTTTTTTAAAGCATTTTATTATAACAGCTATCAATAAATTGTCTGTCTTATCACGGCTTTGGAGACATTGACATTGCTAATGAAATGTAATTTATAAATGTTTATCGATTGACTGAGTTTAGACCTTCGTGACACAGGAAGCCCACAATGACATATTCTACATATAATGTAGTTGGAGTTTTAATTTAGGATAATTTTGTTATTAAAACCTAGGTTACATTAACCACTTAAATTTCTTAATATATCACAAATATCAGGCTATAATCACTTGTTTATTCTTATGTCAACAGGCCTGAATCAACGAACTATGCTACTATAGATTACAACTTCACAACAACCATGTATAATCAACATTTCCAAAAACAAAAGCCAATACCATTAGCTTTTGTGGTACCTTATTCAAGACATCGACACAATAATCCACAGCCACGCATGGCCAACAACTACAGCTATCCAAACTCTGTAAGTAGAGGCATGCATATACTGTTATACAGTAGTTATGAGAGGTGATATCTCTGCATGAGACTGTTGTATTTCCTAGTAATCACACTGCTAATATCTTTTGTGTATACTTGAGAACAGTGTGGCATGCATGTATAGCCTGCGTCACATCTGGCCAAATACGAATGCTCTCTAAAATTCCAGATGCAACGCAGGCCAGACAAGTAGGATATTTTAGTCATGTTACTGCATCCCTTTTTAAAGTCCTAGGCTGCAATGCCTGATGGGAAGAAACAGTGGAATTCACCCAAATATGCAACAGCTTTCAGATGACTTCAATCAACTTTGAAGGAAATTTGCTTTACCTGTCCTTGATGCAATAGATAAAGACTGTTTTTGTGCAATTTTATCTTCATAGTGAAATTAAGTATTGACAAAAAGTTAGATACCAATTCATTTAAAGGGTACTTCACTGGCTGCATTCAACATGCACACCCATGCAACCTGTACGCTCATTCGAGATGATCAGCACTGTGTTTGTTTGTTTGTAATGATTTTGTTGATATGATTTTTGTCACCTTCCTTCCAGTCACGATGGATCTGGTCATCTCCTTCAGCAATCCAGGGTAGCCGAGAAACACACTCTTCACAAGGTATTTAATTTACCCAAGGAAAGCTAGCATAGAAGGGTTAATTAGAAATACCCCCTTCCCCGTCTAGAAAACGTCACACACACCCTTCCCCAATAAAAATCACAAGCAATGAATTCACCTGGGGCTTTTTTAACAGGTCCACAAGAATGGAACTCCAATACTCGTATTCCTTATCCTCGACACCATCGTTGGTGTTCAAGATAACGATCTTGCAAGGCTACACTATATACCTTGTCCATCTTATAGAAACGTGACTATGTCAGTAGGTCGCCACCAAACCGCTGATGGCCAGAGCCGGAATTTATGACTCTGGGAACAAGGAAACAGCGATTCTCATTCACATCCGTGAAAATGAAAGGCGAATTAGTCATCACTTTGAATTAATGAGTGGAGAGCAATCAAGGCGTTTCCATGACATTCCATAGGTACGTACACTTGAAAACTTTGCGTTTTTCGAAGGTGTATCTTAGTTATGGAAACACTTTGATTGACGTTCACTAAATCCGCTATTTTCAAAATTTGTCGCGACGACAAATAGTACGAGAGATCGCGCGATGCGACTGAGAAGCTCAGTAAAGTAATTCCTCAAAATACGATTCATTGTATTTTAAAAATCAAGAAAAAAGTTCTGTATAGTTAATTTATTTTCGATAATAAAAGATAGTCCTAGAATTTTGTTCAGAAATTTAGTATTAAGATAAGTAATTATTCTTTTCAATAAATTCAAACTTTGCTCAGTTGCAAAAATTCACTGCAATTATGTCGTCTGCAAATAAAATGTTTCTTAAAAATAATTTCTTTTTCCATTCCCTTCTAACGTGCAAATATATGCTATATATATTAAATAGTTTGAGTTCATCACTAAGAAATTCTAGATAATGTAATTAATATGTAAATTTGGGATTTCCCCACAGCGGGTACTGAAAACAATGGTTAAAATATCACATACTTGGTTGAACCTGTTATCGCTGCTGGCAACATTGTTACGTTAAATAATTTTATTCGTTGAACTGTTGACTGTAAGATATCTCTTGTAAGGAAGGATTCTCATTGGTTCTTGGTTGTAAACAAAGCAGTGAACGGCCGATGTGGTTTGCAAATAATGACTTTCCTCTCGTTTTTAAAATAAGAGACGACTACGATGAATTTTTAATAGTAAAAAGTCAGATTTCTTTCATTTGTAGTCTTTTTCTGTTTATCGCTTTTGAGAGAGATGTAGTAACGAACGGACGTACACTTCTCACATGATAATAACATTGTCATGACTCGGGAAGAATCGAAGACTCAGCCATCGCTCCACAAGTACATGAGGAGGAGAAAACTTGTATCAAAAAGTGGATTTTACTTGGAAATTAAAGTGAATGGCGAAGTATCATGCACGAGGGATGAGTCAAGTATTTACAGTAAGTATTGAGAGCTGCTCTCTTGAACACTTATAAGCCATATAGACTCCAAAGATTCTTCCCAGACAAATAGGTTTTCGACGCAAAATTTCAGTGAGCCGATAATTGAGTGGGAATTCCCATCAGTCCTGTTTATTCACGCGGTTGTGCCCTATATTCCGAGGCAATTGACTTGCTGAATTGATCCATGCTATTAGGTGCACTGCAGTATTCAATTCAAGTACATGAGTAAACGTACTGTTCAGCTGTGGAAATGGAAAATATACCAAAGAAATAATACTATTTTGCATGTAATGTAAGTTTTTTGAATATTTTCTGGTAACATTACTCGGAATGAATTTGAGAGTTGTCACGAATGCAAGGAATTCGAAAACACTGGATATAAATATTGAAAGAAAAAATTATTTGCGAATGGTTACTGAAGCTCATATCGAAGCTTTTGTATTGACGATTGATGTTTTCTTCTTTTCAATTAGGCTCGCTGTTGTTTCTGTCTGTTGGGCCAAATTTTGTAGCCATTGTTGGTGAGCAAGCAAAGAGGTACTTGGCAGTTGATGTGAATGGTAAAGTATTCACAACGGTACGTAATGGTTGCAGATCCATTAAATCCTTTGTGCAAACATTAAACTCGAAATTACTAGTTGACAATGATTAATAATCCAACCTTTGAAAAGATCCTCTTCTTGTACGAAGTAGCCATCCATCAGTTCTTGAATGTATCTTTGCTGCATATATGAGCAACTGAAGCCTAAAGATGGTGTTCTAGGCTTAACATATGTGCAAAAGATTCCCGGAATACAAAACAAAACTTACTTGAACGAAATGGGGAAATTAACCAAGCTACTTCGCTGCAACGGCCGTTAGTGGCTATGTTGGGTGAATTCAAAACTTTCATTAATCATAGTAACACCTTAAAAGCCTCCTTTTTTATCAAACGTGGCGTCCATGATTCCAAAAAAATAGCAAGCAAAGTTGTGTCTTTTATTTTCAGATGTCAGAAAGAAAAGAATGCGTATTTCGTGAGTTTCTTGGCAGGAACTTCTTTTCTCTTTTTCGAACCTGTCATTCAGACTCCAAGGGACGAGGTTGGTACCTCTCCTTAGATGAAATGGGAAAGATAAAAACAGAGAAGGTGTCTTACAGTAATGAGCCTCAACTTCACTTCCTTGTTAAAGTAGTGAAGGAGAAGTATCACAAGAAACTGTACGAAAATCGCGAAAGGAAGACCAGGGCAACGAGGCAACTAGAAGATGAGCCAGTCTGGGTTCGACGTTCCAGTGAAAGCTCATATCGGTCACGATCAAGATCGTCAAGTCCAGGAATCAGATCTGGAAGGTCTAGCAGCGCAAGTCCAGCCAGTACCATATCTGGTCTGTCTGAATATGGCAGCCCGGTTGGATTTTTGTATGGTCGTCCTGGAATAACGAGTCCAGCTTGTTTGTCTGAGTATGGTAGTCCATTACCATTTCCTGAACATTCTGGCACAGGCACAACAAGTCCAGTCAGTGTGTCTGGTCGATCTGAATATGGTAGTCCATTGCCATTCCCTCAACATTCTGACGTAACGAGTCCAGTCAGTATGTCTGGTCGATCTGAATATGGCAGGCCATTAACATTTCCTCAACAATCTGGAGCAACAAGGAGTCCAGTCAGTATGTCTGGTCGATCTGAATATGGTAGCCCAATACCATTTCCTCAACAATCTGGACCAACAAGGAGTCCAGTTAGTATAACTGGTCGATCTGAATATGGTAGTCCAATACCATTTCCTCAACATTCTAGCAGCGTAAAGAGCCCATCAACTCTAGGTGTTCATTCGGCCGTGTATGGGAATCCAACTG
>OCZR010181090.1:0-10425 GCA_900234385.1 Anemonia viridis | reverse complement strand
GTCTCTTATATAGCCACCCCCCTCCCCAATCAAAAGACTGCTCCGACGTCCCTGGTTCTTGGGGAGGATTGCGTGACGAGCAACTCGAAGAACGGCTGCGGGGGAGACTACAAAGAGACCACACCTATTCTTAACTATTGTCATATTCATATCGAACAGAAACAACTTAGCCCAATGGGAGAAGATCGACCTACACCAGAGATCACAAACAGCATTGCTCATACCAGAAGAAGAAAGAATTCAGCGCTCATTATCTTTTATTGATTATTAAGATTTTATTAGAACCATTTTCATAACCTTGTACATTATCCAAAACTAGATCATTGAAAAAGATGTTCCCAGAAGAAAAATATTTGTAAAAAGTTTTGTAAAAAAAAGCTGCACAAATCAATGCTAGTAAAGATATATTATTTTTATAAATTGGTTTTTATTTTTTATACCTTTAAATTCTAACATCATTTTCATCAGTTTTAAGAATGTTTCCAAGGTGGAGTAATGTTTTACAATTTACAATTCCCAATATTCTGCAAACTCATGCATTTAAACAGTTTGTTGTCATAATATTGTTTTTTTCATTGGCACCACCGGCAGTATTGAAAGACTAAATTCCATCATGCAAATCGCAAGTCCTGCGTTTTTCAAGAATCACAGAATTAAATAGAGCACATTCACGCATTAATCATAAATAGAGATTATTATATGAAAGTTGTGTATTAATTTTTGAAGTCATACCCTATTTATGCTCAGATTTTCAGCCTTCAGTGTTTCATATACACCCTCAATACTCTTCCCTAGACAATAGAATTACAAAACCCTGATGGCTAAAAAAATCTGAGCCTATGTCAAATGTAATTTAATTTAAGAACTACAAAATATATAAAAGGAAGCATTTTTGCCCCATAATGGTCGGACGTGAATCTTTTATCTTACTTATCAAACATCTAGGATAAGTAACGTATTACTGAAATTTTCACCAATTTTCAAGAAAAAATCACTTTTCACCAAGAAAATTGTAGTTAAAAATGTATGCAAATCAGGACAAATCTCTTGCTGATTTAAAGACTTGGTCATGGTCATGATTTTCTATAGGGCTGTTAAGTTGTGACGTATTTCCGGGTCCAACTGCTCATAAAACCTGCTAAAACAAAGAGAAAAAACTTCTCAGTGATTTAATCTTCACCCGTAACATGTAGAACTGTGGACAAGAAATATTGTCATGAAGAAAAAATAGGAAAAATCTTCATAAAACTGTATGCCATTTTGGACCTGGAAGTCGTTTTTTCATTCGAATGACGTCACACTTAACAGCCCTATTGTGTTCGGCCTTATGAATATTAATGAGTTTGATAAGTATTATTGACTAAGTCAAACTTGGAAGACTTAAATTTTAGATATTTTGCAAGGCTTTGAAAACTTTTAGTTACATATGCTATGTCTATTATTATAACACCAATAAGCATTGCCATTGGATACTAATTCAATTATTTGATTGGCTTATTAGTTGCCGCTAACTTTATAGAGGTTTTGCACAGCGGCCATCCTGCATGGCAGGAACAATACAATTGTTTTACATGATAAAGAATTGTATTGTTCCTGCCATGCAAGATGGCTGCTGTGCAAAACCTCTATACTGTTACTACAATATTATTGTTAAGTATGTTTATTGTCTCAGTGCAGAATTTGTGTGTAATGTTATCCCATTTCAGATCAGACCGTATATAATTGGCTTACATGTTATGACATGTGACTACTACCTAGTTAACAAATAAAACAGTTTTTCCATGCTCTGCTCAGTAATAAAGCATGCAGGAAGTTATTAAACACAAAAGCAGTATGAAAGGAAGCGTAAACCATGGATAAGTGCTTCTGATCTTCAGCATTTTGTAAGTGAACTAAATTACTGAACTGAATTACTGGGAAAAAAGCTATTTTCAATCCAGTTTTCTTGCACTTTTTGCAAAGTTTGCTGCACGTGTTGATGTCAACAGCAACTACGCTCTATTCACTGATAAAGCACAGCTCTTGACCAATTAGAGTGTTCTACTCTGATGATACTGAACGGAATAGCTAGCCTCTTTCGCAGCCATTCTTAGGAAGGGAAACGTTGTGTGACAACCCTAAGAATGGCTGCGTAGGAGGCTAGAGAATAACATGGTCTGATATGAGAAAATATTACACCTTGGGATTGGTATTTTAATTTAGATTTAGTTATTTTTGAGTATTTTGATATTTTTTGACAAATTCCTTGGTCAATTTGATATAATAATCAGGTCCTTTGGGAGTATAATCCTTATAGATTATTCCCGACACTTGTTTTGGAACAGCTTCTTCGATCTGTGTTCCTTCATGCCATTCATTGAATGACGTTATGGAAATAATCTCCGGTTTGACACTGATCGCGGCATTCCAGCTTTTCTTATAATACTCCCCACCTTGCCGAGATCTAGTATTCTGTGAATTCCATGGACGAACTCGGGTGTCAATATACCCTGGGCCTATGCTTGGGATGAAAATGGTCCCAGTTTGGGTAGCGTAAGCAGAAAGCTGAGGCCATATTCTCCATGTTGAACCATACGTAAATCCATCTGTGGCAAAATAGGTGTATATCCCATCAAACCCACCCATAGGAACAGTGCTCTTGTGAGTTGCCTTGACAACCAATCCTATGAAGATGCAGTCATAGTCAGTATTCCGTATACTGTGGGATCCCTGTGGCTTAAGCAGCTTGGCCCAGTCAGAGTCTGGGGTGAGGTATGAATCATATATGTACAATAACGGCAACATTCGGCCATCTTTATGCTTGTGTTTATAAAATGCCTTATGCTTTCCATATGTCTGTACAATATACTTTGCATCTTCATGTAGTGTCTTGTCGTTACGCCCCTTGTAAGGCTCTATGTGCATGGTTACTTTCAAATTGTACATTAAAGCAATGTCCATCAGCAATGGAATTAAAGCATCCGGGGGGCCACCTTGGTCATCAGCTTTTTCAGGGGGGTACCATGACACGGCTAGTACCCCAACGCCTGCCCTACAGAGCTGCTTCATGTGATTATGAATAACTTTTGGGTCCTTCGAGCTATATGGCCCAAGTGCAGGGTAATAATTGGCTCCGATATCATCTGGTGGGACGTGGGTACCTTTGGGGAATCTCTTGGCTGTGAGAGGGTCCCAGTGAGGCAAATACTTGTGATTCCAGTGTATATATTTGCCATTTTTTGATGGATTCCCGTACCACATATAATAAAATATGTGAACATTATAATTTGGTGCTTCAGCAAGAAGTTCTGGCTCCACCTCTCTGCTTGTTGCCTTTTCCTTCTTCACAGTTTTCCCAATTTTGCGAAGTCTTGCTTCCCTCATTTCTTCTTCTTCTTTTCGTTGAATAAATTCAAAGAATGTCGAATTCAGAGTACTATTTCGTCTCATTAAATCCTTCAAGTATTCCTTGGGGTCCAAGTATCTTTCCCAATCTCTTGTTATCTTGGATTTCTGTAGCGCCTCTTCGTCCTCGACTTCACTTGATGAAATTTTACGCATGATGAAAATACATCCAAACAAAAACACAGCTGCTGCTGCGACGTAAATAAACTTCCTACGTCTAGTACGCCCAAGATTGAAAACCATGTCTTCCAAAAACTTATTCCAAGCTATTAAAACCTTATTAACCTTGCACTGTAAAGGCTTTCCAAAGCGCGTGGATATAGTTTTGCAAATTACGAAGATTAGTCCCAAAAGATTCCAATGATTGACTTACTCATGAAAATCTTCCAACCGTCCGAATAGTAAACAAAAACAGATTAAAAATGAAAACAAAAAAGAAAAAAACAGAGATCAAAATTAAACCGCAGTTACGTTTTAAATGAATGAGCACAAAATATCCGCCATCTTGGATTATGAAGATGCGAACAACACAACCAGCAGATATAGGCTACTGCACACGCGTATTGCTGGATCCAAAATGGCTGCCGAGAGGAAAAACATGTCGGAATTCTTAGAAAAATTCCGATTTTTTGTGACAATTTCGTACTAGAAATTTAATTTGTGCATCACTGGTTATGTGTTGATAATGTGGCTTTTGGAGTTTGCGGTTTAGGATGGATTTAAAGCCGATAGTAACGTGTAAGTAGAGGATGAAGTTGAGTCGGTGAAGAATGTTTTAATTTGGTTGCTAAAAGTTTTCCAGTCAGAGAGAATGGCTTCTTTGTACAAAGAGTGACTGGAATTTCCAAGGGATGGGGAGAGTCTGAGAAGGTTATATTGTGTATATTGCATTTGAGGTGGTGATTAGCGATGACGAGTTTTTTTATTGTGTAGTTTCAGAAAATATCCATACCTCCCCCACAGAGGAGGATTGGAATAACCAAGGGGTGGGGAGGGTCTGAGGAGGGTATATCGTGTAGTTCCAGAAAATATCCATATCTCCCCAACAGAGGGGGATTGGAATAACCAAGGGGTGGGGAGGGTCTGAGGAGGGAGTATAATCTTATTTTTCTGGTATATAAGGTATCCATGTACATTGTTAAAAAACTTCTGCACATTCTTTATAGGTTATGGAGATAAAAGTGTCTATACTCAACTGAACCCAGAACTAGAAAGAAGACTTCCAGATACACCAACAGAATGGAGAAGGTAATACAAATTCTAGTTTCTGTAATAAAATGAGCTTGAATTCATTTTTTTTCAATAATAATATTATTATCACACAGGTCATATGGCAGGCCACCAAAAACAGTAAAGCTAAAGGCACGGTTCGTCAACCTGCAAGAAAGCATGTTGGTTGGAAATATAGAAAATGCTTCAAGTCTTCATCGCCAACCATTTTTCCACATCTACTGGACTGACTGCCAGGTAAAAAATTGTCATGCGTAGTCCCAGAAAATATCCATACCTCCCCCACAGAGGGGGATTGGTATTTCCAAGGGGTGGGGAGGGTCTGAGGAGGGTATATTGTGTAGTTCAAGAAAATATCCATACCTCACCCACAGAGGGGGATTGGAATTTCCAAGGGGTGGGGAGGGTCTGATGAGGGTATTTTGTGTAGTTCCTGATAGATTTTAATTTACATCGATATTACTAATTATTTTATTAACTCTTATTTTTTTATCAGGATGTTGACGAGTATCGGAGTAAAGTCAAGGATAGTATCAATGAATGGCAGAGAAAGCTCAAAGATAGAGGGGTTGTTGACAGCCTAATCATTCAAGTTATCGCCCAGGATTCTCTGAAAGGAAATAAATCCAAAATACAGTTCAGAGGATCTGTTTTTGATAAGATTAAAAGTGACTTTGGAGGAAAGACCAATGACAGGTTAGCTAATGTGGGACCACTTGTGGCAAATCAAAATGCAGCTCAAATAGGCCATTTGCACGATGGTGTCATTTAACTACAGTACCACTTCCAAAATGCTTGGCAAATTTTCTTTCTTTTTCAAATTTGTATTCCTCATGAGAATACAGTAGTAAGACAATGGGTGCTAATGAACTAAACAAAAGAAATTGTGCAAGGGATTCTGGTAGTGGTACGCCATAATACAAATGGCCTATTGGAGGGCAAAACAATAGGTTCCAGGTGACTTTCAGGAGATTGAAATTCTTTTGTGTTGTCAACCAAGTTGAGCTGCTTTGATGTTATGTGAAAGAGGTACACGATATGATATCAACAGACAACTTATATCCATCAAAATCATGTTTTTTTGTCTTCCATAAGATGTGATATGAACAATATATTCCTCCAAGAAAAATTAGGTAGCATTTTGATAGTGCACTTCTCGTTCCCCTCTGGGAGCTTGGAATCAAATCCTGGCTTTGCCATCACATGAGATTGGAGTCTGCCCATTTCAGACCATGTGATGCCACTCTTGAAAGTCAATTCTTTCTTTTGTAAATATTTTAAAATTTAATAAAAGAACATTTCTCAGAGGAATGTTATGTGGTCTGAGAGGGACAATTTGGAGATGAAGCTAAGGAGGTCTAAATAATATCTCACGAGTTCCGATTGAAATATGCTTCACTTGTCATGCACAAAGGTTTATACATGTCATCTTTAGCCTCACTTACATGTCAGTGACTCATTAAATATACAGATAAATATTAAGAATGGCCTATTAGATCAAACTCTTTTAGCATCAATTAGGTTAGTAATAGATTTTAAGACCTTTTTTTTTATCTGTGAACACATTTGATTAGCTGCATGGAAGTGAGGCTAATGATGACATGCATAGATTTAAGAAATGCCTATAACTAGTAACTAACGTATTTCCTGTTGCAGAGTGGCCCAGTTGTGGGAGCCGATGAAAGAAAGTCAGTTCACAAAGTCTATAGAATCCTGGCAGGCTCTTGTTGTCAAGCTGCGGCAGCTTCTCTTAATCTCTTTCAATCGTCACCTCGGCAAGTTTGAAGACAGGGTTAGAGCATTGAGAGAGAAGAGAACAGAACCGAGATGGAGTTTCACTACTTATTTTCTTCTTCATGTAAGACATAGAATAGACGTCTTTACCTTGTGCCTAACGTTTTCACATTTCAGACCACATGGGTTATTGTATATTTCTCTCTTTCTTTATGAAATATAAGATAAGGTGAACGGGATGAAATGGAATGAGATGAGAAAATGAAGTAAAATGGGATGGGATGAGAAGAAAGGAAATATATAATCTTTAATTGTACTTTTAAAAAATCGGTAAAGTAATGGTGTATAACGTCCATAGTTCCTTCAGCTATGTGGATGGTATCCCAAGAAGTTGACAGTGTACACCCCATCTCTCTATCAGTGCTCTGTTGTTAAGAGTACTGTATTCAAAGCTGAAGTTATGTGAACTAGAGAGGAGATAAACAGACATGGAGAGGAAAAATAAATTGTGTTATTGTGTTTGCTCCTTCAGGAAGAGTTAGCGTTTGTTTTCGAAATGATGGGTTTGTATGAGGAAGCACTGATACAATATGACGAGATTGATGCTCTTCTGACGCAGCTGATCATCAATTCCAAATATGGAGGTAAAGAACTTTTACTTTGACTTGTTGAAAATTCATTAGAGAATTTTTGTGTATTACTATGAAAAACTTGAAGCACGAACAGCTCCTTGCATAGAACATGTCATTATTGTACTGTATGAAAACATTAATTGATGTCTGGTGCTTTGTCAATGCTGTGACAACTGTGAGACCAAGAGGCCACCTTCACAGTTCCATGGGTCTCTTTGACAGGTAGCTGTGCTTTTGCATTGAAATGAGATGAATGGTGAGCTTGCAATGATAGTGACACGTGAATAATATTGTCCAAGGTGTTAAACAAGGTCTCTATCATTGCAATCTCACCGTTCGTCTCGGTTCAATACAAAGGCATAGATACCTATCAAGATGACAAATGAAACTGTGAGGGGACTATTCCAATCAGAATCCAGTGAAAGAGGAGCCACTCTTTAGTATCCACTGTTCATTCATTCCCATTCATTTCTTATTCATTTATTTATATTATTTTTCAGCCTCTTGATTATCTATTGATTATCTTTTATGTACTGCAGAATCATTAACTTGCATCGATGTCTTCATGCGTGAGTGCAAGTGCTGTGATGGAGCTCCAATGACCAGAGAACCACAGACATTCCTGCGTGAACTCATCAAGACCCAGGAAGCAACATTTGTCGATCTGCGCAACTACTTGTTTGCACGCCAATGCAAATTGCTCCTCCAGTTGCGCAGACCCTGGGAGATTGCGCAGCGAACTCTAGACTTTCTACACAACCTTGTGCATGAAGTAGAAATTTTGAAGGTATGATTATAATTGGTACTCATGGATTGGGGATCATAAGCCCCCCCGATTTTAACGGCTGACAGAAATGAGTGGAGGAGGTCGTACAGTGTGTGCAGTCTTCTCTGAGGTGGAAGGATGATGATGATGGATGATGGGGATGATAATGTTGGTGAAACCCTTGAAGTACCAGAAAGAACCAACTAGAGACTCTACTGACTCACATACTAGTTACACCCAGTTAAACTTGAATGTATACTAACATGGGTCTTTAATATATGTTAACTTTACCTTTTCAGATCAGCATGCCGTCGGGTAGTTTAGCATGCTGCATAGTACTGACGGTCTTAGAGATTATGAGAGCATGTTTTAAACGGTATAATGAGGAAGACATCATTTACAGCCTGCATTTTGCACATCTGTACCAGTATGCCAAACAAAAGGTATGTAATAGACAGGGATTATGGCTCCCTGATTTAATAGTACAAAAACTGGCACTGTCAAATAAGAATTCATGTGAAATTGGAGGGTTGTTTTGTGATTGCAGCTGGAGGAGGCTGGTCGCCTTTGTGCTCTTCTCCCAGACATGACGCCCACTGAGACAGAGCTGCAGGTTGTCTGTTTGTTGTTGTCTGGTATCGGCAAGACCCAAGAAGAAGGTGATCCAGTAAAATATCAAAACTCCCTTGGGAGACTCTCCTTCCTCTTTTCATTCCCATTTCTCTTTCTCTTTCATTCCCACTTTCATTTCATTCTCTATTTCCCACTTTCATTCCCACTTCATTCTATTACCTTTCTCCTTCCACTTTTCATTCCCATTTCTTTTTCTCTTTCATTCTCATTTTTGCCCCTCTTTTTTCCCACTCTTTCACTTTCATTTCCACTTCCCATTCTTTCCTCCCTTCCACTTTTTTTACTTCAATCCCTTTCCATTTGTTTCTCCACAGACTATGTTAAAAATTCATGAAAATATAATACTTTTTTAAAAATTTTAACCAGTGTTTGTTAGACCCTCAGGCCCATTTCATACATCAAACTTTTCATGAACCGAACCTAATAACATCAAAGAAGACCGCCTAATTATCCATTGTTTGTAATGCGTTCGGCTCATGAAAAGTTCGACTTATGAAATGGGCCTTAAATTAGCCAAATTCAATTTTGAAATATTTTTTACTTTTCTCAGGGGAGTTAACTTCAAATAGTCCAACCAAAAAACTTCATGAAGCATTGTCATCCAAGCACGCCTTTCAAAAGCTTTATCTGGTATGAACAAAAAGTTATTTTGGGTTTCATCGTGTTACTGTTCGCAGTTCCCTGTGCTATCTTGACACTTGGGTATCTAGCTAGCTGTACCTTGCACTGAAGTGAGATGAGCAGTGAGCTTGCAATGATAAAGACTTTTCTCATGTCTCACCTCAATGCAAAGGCTTGACTACCTTTAAAAATGGCACAGGCAAACTGTGAAGGGAACTATTCCCTGGACAAAGGTTCTTAGATTAATGGAGCAGAAAGAACCTTGGTAATAGCTGTTATGGATGCGTGCTAATGAGACAACAAGCATTGTATTGACCCCTTAGCCTCACTTGTATGATTCTTAAAACAAAAGAATGTGCATGCATCTGTTATAACAGCTATTGCATTGATGGTCAAACTTTAAAGTGGCTTGTATGAGTTGGTTTACTATTGATTTCATCAAACTTTCAGCCAAATTTCATTTTTTATAAAAATTGCTTGTCTCGACATAGGATTTGACTGAGACAGCTATCAAAATCTTCAGGAATATCGGACGGTCTCGTGCGGCTAAGTCTCTGGGTATGGAAATGGCAGAGTTCTTCATGTGAGTAAGGCAGTGTGTATATAGTAGCATATAATATCATTATTATTAATCATAATCATCATCATCACCACCACCATCATCATTATCATCATGCATTATTATCACAGTCATCATTATTATCACCACCACAACTACCATCATCATCATCATCATCATCATCATCATGCACCACCATCATCATTTTCACCATGAAATATCATCACCATAATCATCATTACCACCACCACAACCACCACCATCACCATCATCATCATCATCATCACCACCACAACCATCATCGTCATCACCATCGTCATCATCATCATTTTCACAATACATTATCATCACCATCATTACCTTGTTGAGTCAATGCCATCAATATTACAACTATCATCATTATTACCGGTAACTATGTTTTCCATTCCCAAGTGTTTTTGTTTTTATTCTTGAGTATTATTTTTTGCCCCATTTAAATACTGCTATACACCCTCAAATTCTATCGACTATATCCTTGTAATAACTACCGGTAAGTGACTGATTTCTTATGTTGATGTAGGTGCCGTGGAGAGTATAATCGGGCAGAGCCATTGTTAATGAGTGTGTATCAGGTGTATCGTCATGAGAGATGGACCCTTCTTGCTACACAAGTGCTCATGAAGCTGGTTGTTTGTCAGAAGCAACTCAAATACTTGGATAAATATCCTTTGTTACTGGCCTTCTCCTTTGTCTGCTGTTTGGTTGCATGTTTGCCTGTCTGCATGTTTGTCTGTCTGTCTGCATGTTTGTCTGTCTGTCTGCATGTTTGTCTGTCTGTCTGCACGTTTGTCTGTCTGTCTGTCTGTCTGTCTATCTTTCTGTCTGTC
>OCZR010180845.1:0-10629 GCA_900234385.1 Anemonia viridis | reverse complement strand
GTTTCTGTATCTTGTTTTGAATTCATTTTCAGTTAGTCCGACGTATGTGTCTGAAGTGAGGTATATATATATGTATGTATACAATACATGTATTCTTTTAATCGCAGATAACAAGATATACATATGTTGTCGTTTCCTGCGTTAAAGGTGTGGTCTGCTTATCTTTTCATGATCACAGACCAACATTAGACCATTATTTGATTTTCATATGCTATCAGTTGTGCCCTTACGCAACTTATATTAAGATATGATGTTGTACTCCACATTGATTGGACGAGGGATTTTTTGTCTAAAAAGAAAAAAAAACTCAATCGGTAGCAGATTTTGTTACATGCCACCAAAAAGCGTTAAACCCCCCATTATCGGTTCAGTAAGTAAATTTCACCAGTCTGACAGACAACACAAAGAAGCAAAAATGAAACTCATAAAGTGCAAGTTTTTGTCAAGAGTAGTGTTTTACTTTTGTTTCCAACCCACAAAGGTTTGGCTTTTTTCTGCTAACTTTGTGAAATCGAATTTTCACAAGAATATGTATGCCTAAGTCCAAGCCATTTCAATACTCTTACTTCACATATTGCACGTGCAACTGTTTAACATAGGCAAGATCAGTTAACAATCAGCGCACATTACATTCCTTCCCTACATAAAAGGGAATATTATTGGACATATATCATATAGGATTCAAGCTAAAATAACCCACACAAAAAAAAACAAATGAAAAAAAACCCACTATGGCTTGTAGAATTATCTTACCTGGAGCCTTTCGACGCAATTCTCGGGCGCTTATATCTAAAACACAGAAAAAAACTGACATCCTTCATAATGGAATCCAGCTCCTATCTGCATGCAAGATCCAATAGGCATACTTGCGGTTATTTATCTTACTCAAAGAAGTTTACAACGTTAAGGTAACAAAAATATCATTGACCACAGCTGGAGGTCAACTCAATCAGTTTTAGAGCGTCTACTTTATGGAATTCCTTGTCTGGAGAATTAAAAACTGCATCTTCAATAAATAATTTTAAATCTAAATACTGATCAAATATTCTTTTAAACCAGGAATCTGTGGATCATTTTAAGATTTAGTTAGTTTTATATTTTCCTTTTACTTATTCATAATTTTATTTAATCATATTCTAGTTAATATAGACCAAGTCCAGGTCTTGCGCCGGTGTGGCTGAAGGCAGGGAGACATGACGCGACACAAAGCGATCTGGCGTGGCGAGTCACGCCATGTCTGTCTGTTCACGTGGTCTGGCCCCACATAACATAGGTGCGACTCTATCTATAATATATAATATATTATTCTTAGTACTTTTTTATATATGTTTATTTAGATTTTTATGCAACTATTTTTATAAAGTCTTTTGAGGCACACAAGTTTGTAAGCTTTTGCTTTTGGGTGTTACCCTCTTTAAATAAAGCATATTATTATTATTATTATTATTATTATTAAGTTTTGGATATACTTATTACAAAGTTCTAACGTTGGTAAGGTATTGCATTAACATATCATGGCTTACCTACCTTTTAGCATTCTTTATCAATGCAAAGCATATTAACAAAAGGGTTAGCCAACCAAAAGCAATCTTTCACAAAAATAAGATGTACAATACAATAAATAGTCTCTTCCCTTGCGAAATGTAAATCTGGTGATAAAATGCATTGCAGATTCATACTGTACACTACACTTGGAGGAAAACTGAAGGTTAAGCGTACATAAAAGTCAAACGTAAAAGGCAGAATCAGCAGTGAAGATAGTCAAAACAATGTTCAAGAAAGCCACTAAAGATCACAAAGACCCATGATTAGCCCTCCTTGACTATCGGACAACGCCCACTCAGGGAATGTAAACCAGCCCAGTACAGCGCCTTATGTCAAGAAGAGAACTTCAATTGTCATAAAGCCAATGATGGTCGTGGCCTTATAAAGCTCCGAAAGCAGAGTTACAACATGGAAATGTTTTATTACATTATTCAGGACTAAATTCCTTGATATTGGTATCACTGCTGCTATCCAACGATTAATATAAATAGGTGCAGTAGTACTAAATAATATGCAACAAATTCCCGGCATTAACATGTTGATAGAGTCAAAAACGATACGAATAGCATTCATAATTTCACATTGCTATTAAAAGGCCACTGAAAGGGATCAAATGTTATACAAGGGAAATAATTGTAGGTCTTGTAACCAATATTGGAATCCAAGAGAAACGGATTTGCGTCAGCAAATGGTTTCCTCCAGAGCATCCAAGAGCATCAACAACAGATGATGTGGAAGGTTTTATTGCAAACTCTTCATCAAATGATTGGAAGGGTGTTTGCTCGTAAAACCCTTCTCCAGAATTATGCAAAGATTACTATTGGGTTCACAAAGACCATAAATCCTGATCGACTATTTCATTATTGTACAGGAGCAAACAAGCGCTTTACCTGCGGTAAAAATGAAATCCTTCAATATCTAATATGCATCTGGAGAGGAAAGACTGCATGGACAAAGTAAAAATATCCAGAAGATCAGACCCTGTAGTTTTTATGTATGGGAGGGTAATTCTGTCGCAGAAGGGAAAATTATCGGCGAGGGCATAGTATGGAAGCCGATAGTGGTCACGCATTTCTTCCGAGTTGTCGCTTCCAAGTTATCGAACAAAGAGAGGTCATGGAAAGAGCACTTGCTCAATCTCTTGCTCACTCATAAACATCTCTAAGTGGCCGCTTAGTATGGAAGCCGAGTGTTGAGTGAGTGTTGTGTGAGTGTTTGATGAAGACAAGCTATCAATGTTTTGATGTTTTTCATTTCAAGGTAAGAAACTCGTTTTAGACTTGTAGAACGTTTGTTATATTATATGGATGAACCATTGTCCATGCACCAAATGTACAAGGACTTCCGAGTCCAAGTGAACACTCAAGCAATCCAGAAAACCTTCCAATCACTCGCAGTGGCAGAGTAGTCAAACCTCCACAAAGGTGCCAACAGAGTTAACAAGCACAGGAACTGGAACTTTGAACTGTGAACTTTAGTTCAGAGAACATTGATATTTTGCAACACTTAGTTACTTGATATAGTTACTTGTTAGTTCTGTTTATATTGCATGATTTGGCGGTAGTTTAACATGTAAACAAATAGAGGGGAGATGTAATGGGATTTCTGTTGTAGCCTCACTTCCAGGAAGAAAGCAGGCTTCCGAATCAAATATGGCGTGCAAGTGTATAGTTTTATACTCGGTTAGTCGTCATCCGTAAACATCGGACTTAGAAAAACACTACAATCTTGATTTGTATGTCATCTTGATTTGCATTTCTAGGTCAGTCTTACATGCATGTACTTTATGAATATATAGACCGGATGCGGTAGTCACACCGATGTGGGACTTGGCTTGTGGACGGGGGATCTGGCGTGAATTAAACACGGATCGCGCCGGATTGTTTTGTTCGCAGATTGGGCCTCGCATTGGTGTGGACTTTGCATTTGGACTATATTTCATTTACATTGTATTATTTCTTCTAAGCATGGCCCGTACTGTTTTAGGAGTACTTTCATATATTAATTCTGCATATTCTTTTATAATTCTTATAAAAGAAGAACTGGCCACTCGGACTGATCGGTTTGACGTAATGGAAAGTACCCTTAGGGTATTAAGCCTGTGAAGGGATTTACATAAAAGCTGCATAAACTTTTTATTGAATTTCGTTCTTCAAGTTTCTGGTGATCAACATAAGAGGAAGAGCTCCGGTTTATCCTTTGAGGATTTCAAAAAGCTTAAAAAAACAGTAGAAAGAGCATCAAAGACATCCAAAACCTCTCATAAGAGAAAGGTCCTTGTTGGTCTTGTAGCTGACAACTCTGTACAACAAAAAAAGGTTAAAGGACGGACAATACTCAGTTCTCCTGGACCCTGATTCGGATGATAAAACCCTCGTATCTACCTCGATTGAGAAACATGGTAGACAATTTAAACAATTTAGCCAGTTTCTGGAGTATGTAATTTTATATCCAGACATGATCATGGTACGACATCTACCTGGAAGCAGCACCCCCTTTACACTAAGAAAAAAAAAGGATATCATGAAGCCTTATTCTAAGCTAAGCTTTTGGTTATGTCAAAAGCAGGAATTTGAAAATTCAACCTGGAGTGACAGCGATGATGATGACCTTCTAGTCTCTGCTCTTCAGACTTCATCATCCAGTATGGATCAAGAAATTTCGTTCAGCTCAACTACAACAGGCAATGCTGGCAGAGCTTCCCTGCATGCTAATGTGAGCACTTCAGACTTTACCACTGCCACGCAGTTCTTCCTAAAGTAATGTCACTGCTATACCATTTACTGACTCAAGCAGCATAATATTCAATGTAAATTATAAATAAAATGGGAATTTGGTTAAAGAAAATCAAAAATCAAAAATCGATTTCCTCAATAATGAGCCTGTCCGTGGGGATTTCGTTCACTTGATTTTTGTTTAAAATCAAAAATAGAAAAAAAAAACATCCAAATCGATTTTAAAGTTCGAGTTTTGACCAAACATTCACCTTTAGCAGTGAAAAACGCATTCGAAATTATTATGTATTTTGATTAATAGTATGAGTGTAGCATGTGGCTAAACAGGTAGTTATGCTCTGCCCCAACTTTCCCCTTAAATTCTAAAAATATATCAAGTGCTACTAAGCCTGATCTCTGTTCTACATCTTTATTCTTGTAAAATTAAGAGTGCAAATAAACTTGTTGTTGTCAGATAAAGATAGACAAGATTGAACGATAAGGGCTATGGGTTAAAAACCCAAAGCCGATTTATTGAGTTAATAAGTTCAATCTAGACAATTACAATAATTTAATAAAATTTGATATAACTGTTCAAATTTAACCCAGCAAATGTGAGGGCAACAAACGCCTCGCAATAGCAAAATGGGCCGGGAGGGTGGGAAAAACTTGACGTCTTAGCTGTTCAAGGACGTGAAGCAACTGATCCCACGAGGTTGTATCACGTGGCTAGATAGTTGCCCATGACAACAGCTATCAAAAGGAGTACCGCTGCCCATCTGCCGCCTGACTTCTGTTCTTACGTAACTATAATTTTAGCCTATCTTTAATGACTTATTAATCAAATAATTACAAAAACAGATGGAGGGGAGCATAAAAATCCTATTCACCAGCAAATACTCCATTTATTTAAAGATTTTGATTTTCTAATGAGACCGTTGAAATTTGAGAGACTGCTATGAAATCTAATATTCAAAATAACGTTTTCGAATTCTTGTTTTTGCAATCGTTTATTGTCCATTTGGCTGCGTTAATTTCATTTTGTGCAAAAAAAAGTCTTATCCCCCTCTCTTCTTCGAACTGAAATTAGATTGATTGGCACGACTTCTGAAAGTCTAAAATATGTGGCAATTTCCGGCAATTTACTTTCATATGAAAATGTGTTTACTTTTTTGAAATCTTACTTTTATTTACTAAGTTGAAACACCAAATTTAACGCTTTTCATTTATAATATTTTGATTTGACATGTTTAATAATCACTATTTTTCATTTCAAAAACAGAAACATCATTACTTTTAAACTGCGATTAACAAAAAATTAAAAGAATTTGACATTGTATCTTCTTTTAAAGTTATATATTCTTGATAAAAAGCATTTCAGATGGATCAACATAAATTTTTTTTGAAGGGATATTCGGGATAACTACCACGAGCGGTATTTCAATTTTTTTCTACAAAGAATAAAATATCACGAGTGGCATTTATTCCAAATATCACGTACAAACCATACTATAATTTGCTTTTTTTTCCATACTATAACTTTGATTTTTTTTTGTCTAATTTTACACCTTTTTTTTCTTTAATTTTTAGATCACCAGTAACACAGTTGTATGCTCGAAGCAAGGCGGAGAACCATAAATGAGCGCCAAACAAACGCATTTTGACGCCTAGTCCTAATACTGTGTCATCTGTATTTCCATGGGTCAGTACTTTGGATGGATGTTCTGAACTCACCATAATGTTGTGCAACCCAAGGTTTATCTACGACTTAAATGGCAACGTTTTACTCGTACAAGCGTGTTACATGGAAGGAAGATGAAAGGCCATCGGTATCTTTCCGCATGCAACGAAATTTTGTATTACTTACCAACTCAAATCCGCACAGCTTTAACGATGTGGTTTTAGAGAAGTGGTTTTACTTTGCAGCTTTATGATTACGTAATGATTGGTTTATACCAAGGACAACATTTCATGAAACTGTCAGAGGAATTGCTTCGATTAATTCTATAGAATTCTTAAGGAGAAAGCCTGAAATTGTCGACTTTGAATCGAGTGTCCAAAAGGATGTATTTTGTTCATGGTCAAGTAATTATAAGCTTATAGACTTGTTTTTGTCGACTTTTGAACAGAAGAAATACCTGTATGAAAGAAATATGGAAAGGAAGACAGCCAAAATCCTTACTTGTGATCATTAAGACAAGTAAACACATAGGAATTACAAGCGATGATGGGAAATTTGTGCAGCAATTTGAAAATGTTTTTCTCGCCGTTAACGAAAATGTACTGTCGTGGATGTCCACCAAATCCACGTCTTCTACTGAAAAAATTAATCTGCTAATCAGAAACGTCGAAAATAAATGTAAATAAATCAGCCGCTAATACTGTTGACAATAATGCTGTTGGAAATAATGCCCTTGGAATACGGTTGAAAATAATGCTCAGAATCAGGTGCCAGCACCACGCCAGCCGGACAAACTCGAGTGGAAATATAGCGTTTAGCTCTTCATTCACTATACTCTTTGTTATTGACATATAGCGTTCCTATACAGATCTTCAAGCCCTTTTAAATTAACTTGAACTATTCACTAACGCAAATGGTCTAGAAGTAAATGCTTTTTATTATCAAAACAAAATTTAAGTAAATGTTAAATTTTACAAATACCTCGCCCTCACATTTAGTGCTTTCGGAAATTTCTCAATTACAAAACAGGAACTCAAGAAATCTGCCCTGAAAGCCTTATTTAAGGTAAAAATGGAGATGGATCACTCTTTTCACTATAACCCTCATCTCACCATGAAACTTTTTGGCACACTAGTAAAACCTATTCCGTTATACTGCAGTGAAGTCTGGGGTTCTGAGGTTTCTAAAAATGATCCTATAGAAATAGAACTTGTTCATACCAAATTTTGCAAAATGATACTCGGAGTGGGAAAATATGCAACCAATTCTGCCTGTTAAGCAGAACTAGATCGACTCCATCTGCATGTAGCTGCAAACTTAAGATGCATAAGATGCTGGCTCAATCTAGTTACACCTACATCGAGCCATAAAATTACATTCTTAGTATATAAAGAAATGATTAGCTCCAGCCGTAAAATTTGCTGGAGAGAAAAAGTAATTGATATCTCTCGCCAGCCAAACATCTTTGTTACTATCAAAACGAGATTTGAACACATAGAAAAACAAAACTGGCTCGGGGAGATCTTTAAAGTGCCTATAACTCATAACTCGATATTTTCAGTACTGATTCCGCATGAAGTTTATAAATAAATGGTAGGAAACTTTTATATGGTTTGAGTGATGCATCTTGGAGATATCAAGGTTCATGCTTCCACTATGCTAATGATTATGACGTAACAGGAGGCATTATTAAATATACAAAAACTTTCTTGGACAGCGAAATATTCTTTATAAAACATTGTCTTTCTGATGGGTTTATAAAAAGGTTTGGATAATTCGATTTTGAAAAGTAGTAAACGTTCAATTTACAAATGATGACGAACAATCTTAAAATCCTCCTAGTACGTCATACTCATTAGTATATTGGAAGCATCGCCTCGCCTCTTCAAAGTTAGTTATATTTTAGAAGGTTACCTAATAAATGTAAAAAAATCAATCACAATAGAGCCTTAACTAAACTAAGGATAAGTAACCATGACCTAGAAATTGAAAGAAGCGGATACTTTAGTTACAAGAAGGTAGAGGAAAGGAAATGCTTTCATTGTACTGATATAATACAAGATGAAAGACACTTCCTAATTAAATGTGGGTTCACCAGTAAGTGCCTTACTTGTTAATTTGGTCATGGAATACGTAGAAGAGAAAGCTTTGAGAACCTGCCAAGATCCTCCAAAATGGTGGTTTAGATACGTCGATGACAGGCATTGTTGCCTAAAGAAAGATCAGGTCGAGAGATTTGCAACTTATCTTAAAGGGAGACTGTCATGAAGTGCGCAGCGCGAGCAAACTTGAAAAAATTAGGCTAATTTTTTCAAGTTTATAAATCCAAGATGGCGGCGCACGGCGGAGCGAGAATAAATTCAGGACGGAAGCGAAAACATTCAGACAATATGGAATATTCGAAAGAGTGGCAAGAGCGTCATAGAAGAATCTATTTAGAAGTTAATACGTTTCAAGCCTGATCGAATGCTAAATTCGTAGCAGGCTATGAAAAATGCAGCAATAACGACTTCGCAGTTTATTTGTTGTCATTCATTGGACTTACGCCGAAGAAGGTAAGACGTGATAAAGTGCATTTTTTACGCATGAGTGATGGTGATAGGATCATAATGTACTTTTGCATTTGCCCTTTTCTTTTGCCAAGTGACGAAAACGTGTGTGAGCGAACTAGTGTTGTTGAAAGTCAAATGGAAGGGGACGTAAGCGGTCAGTGTTCAACTTTTCGACTCTTTTTATTTATTTATTTATTTCTCTTGATATGAAGCCGTGTTATAATGCAATGTTTTTGATCCAAAAACATCAACCCCAGCAAAGTTCACTCAAATTGCAATGCCGGTGGGTCTCTCTCCTATTACGGAAAGTTCTGAGGACAATATAGCTGACGAAATGGACGACAACCCCTCAGTCTCTGGCATCTTACAATCATCAAAGTAAGTTTTATATACTTGAATTTATCGCCAAATTTTATCAGGTGGATTATTATTGATCTGACAGCAGCCTTTGTTCTATTCTAACCAGCTTAAACTGTTCATTGTTTACGGACGATGAAGTCAGCGAGATCGATGATACATGTACAAACATTCATGAAGATAATCGAATGTATAGACTAACGTATAATTACGAAATCATGCTCAACCTCATCCAATAATTGCTTAGTTTTTATTTTCAGCATGCTTTTGATTTATACTCAGATACTCTCTTTGCAAATATATAGCAAACAATATCGAAATTATTTACATACCATACATTCCATAATGGCTCCCGTCATAACAACATCAAGTGCCGAGTCTCAAATCGAGAGCGTTACTGCGCATGTCATCCATTGACAGTGTCCCTTTAACTCCATTGATAAGCACATCCAGTTCACCAAGGACAAGGAGTCTGAAACAAAACATCAGTAGCTACAACCCTGTTTCGCCGTGCCTTGAACATTCCATCTGACAAATTAGATAAACCAAAAAAAAACGTGAAAAAGGTTCTCCAAGGTAATAATTATCCCAACAATTTCATCCAAAAGTGCATCAGAAGTGCGTCTATCGCTGGATCTGATAGGGATAACTAACAAAGATCTGTTGCATTACCATACATTCAGGGTATCGCCGAGAGAACTGGAAAGGTATTAAGGCGCTATGATTCGAAGGTGGCATACAAACCAGTGACAAAGGTTGGTAGCTATTTTCCTCGGCCCAAGTCTAAAGATGATATAAAGTCCACCACGTTTTCCGTATATATGAGGGAAAACAATTATCACACAAGACACAATCTGCTTTATCTTCCGTCAAAGGACTGGATTTCGCGCTGATTTATGAAAAGCAAGATAGATAGGATGATGATGCGGTGTTGCTTTTGGTGCCATCCACGATGTCAATGCCGAAAGTCTTGTTGCTTAGATTGGCACTAAACCATGTCCCGCCATGTTACAACGCGACGAAGTTAAAGTCCGGAAAATCCTACCGAATTCAGTTTATCGAAAAATTAATGCAAGCAAACGGCATCCAAACGGGGGTCACTCATATAGAGACGTCCATTAACTTCTGCCTAACGCTATAACTATTGCTATTTCCAGTCATTTTTGTATAGAGATGAGAGGCAAGAATCTTCGGACAACCTTTGAAAGCTATCACATCAAGAGCAACAGTGGTACAATAGATTCTTCTAGCTTCCCCTGTGAGTGAGTGTCTGTCATGTCGCAGCCATTTGCAAATGCAAAATCTACCATCTAAGGCTGTCGTGTTTGGTCTGATTGGCCCAATTCCTGCCAGCAAAGTTGCGTTGGAATGCCGAGCTTGCAATATCAAATATGGAGTATCTAAGTACAGCGACGTTCAAGGAGGCATTACTATCCAATAAGAAACAATGGTTTGGTAGAAATTAGCAAATGTCACATACATGAATATGAATCTATATCGCTGGATACCAACACTTGGGTAAGCAGCAATGAAAAAAAAAATTAATTAATATTGATATTCATTTATACATATTGATATTCATTATGATTGGGGAAGGGAAACAGCTGTGCTGAATGACCAAGGTGGCAAGCGAGAGAACAACATTACCATCGAACAAATTCTATTCAGATGTCGGTCTTGTGTCTGCAGGGCTTGAACCAGTGACCAAGCACTTGAGAAAAGATACAATAGTGCTGAATAGGTAATTTTTACACCGTAAAGAAAGAGAATACTTACTGAC
>OCZR010180766.1:0-12507 GCA_900234385.1 Anemonia viridis | reverse complement strand
TGACGTTTTTGAAGTTTTATATGGGGAGTGGAAAACTCCGGCAGTTAAAACCACCCAAATTGCGCTACTAACTACTGCTTGGTCGGTCACAGCACCGTAACATCCACGCACGTCTGGCATTATTGCTTGTTATATACGAAAGCTTCCATAAACTTCACAAAAGCAAAACTTGATTCAACATAAATTTTTTGATGACACCTGCGATTTCTCATGCCGGGGGTCTCACAGTGCGATCTTATGTTTATGCGACGTCGTATGAAATAGAACGCTTTGTGTGTCCCACCTTAAGTGCAAGAATACGGCGGTAGTTTGTTGAAAGTGTGGCGTCAGAATACCATCGAGTCTCCCCCATCAATTCTGTAACAGTTCTATTTGTTCTGAGGAGATGACCAAATTATATTAATAAACTAATGTTTTAGATATTAATATATTAATATAAAAGTAGTAAATGCATGAGTATAGATGGTAAAATAACCTCAGCACATGTAAACCAGTTCATGCACCATAAATATCGAGCCCGCTAGCTTGGCTTTGCTTCGTGCAATGCTGGATTGAAAGCGTGCACGTGTATTCATAAAGCGTGTATTTTTAATGTAAACATGCAAAACAACTGAAATAATTTGGTTACTACGCATGCGCAACATGATGTACCTCGCTGACCCAGAAATACCAAATTGGTTTTAACAAATTTAAGTCACGCAAATTGATTTCAATCCCGGAAGCTCAGGAAAACATGCTCACTAGTCTCTTTTATGTTCAATGATTTTTATCATTTGCATCATCATTTTATTTTGTCATTTTTGCCCCCTGACGTTTTGAATGTCCATATCTTTTCCTTTCTCTGCATGATTAGTTTTCATATCCTCGAGCAGATTTAGTCTTCCTTTCATCTTGACACTCTCTCGCCTCCTTATATTCTCTTCTCTTCTCTTTCTTCTTTTTTCTCACTCATCAATCAACGAACGACACGCTGCGATTTGCAGCTTTGATCTTTGAGCCTCAGAAACATATATTCTCATAATAAGCATTCAACCTTAAAACTTGAGTGTTGGAATCGGATTAATAATAATAAGCTGATATGAGTGCATGCACGTGGCTTTATTTCAAGTGCATGATTGAAGATTGCTGCCATAAATACGAGGCTGTTTACCCCTTGTATAGCTTGTTGCATGCTTATGGAAAGTACTTCATGTCAGTATGGACGTAAGGTCTTTATGATTCCTTTTATCAATATATGAAGACTATATGACAGTCTTTAAACAGCCCGATATAGTTTGGTCAGGTCTTAACTTGTTATTGGTTGAATCACTACTCACTGCGCCTGCGCGCTTGCCCGCCACTAGCATACCATATCATAACTGACGTCATCATGTTAATCGTACTTGCATTCATTGTCATTCGCATATGACACATACTTTTAATCCAATAATAATACATAACATTTCAAAGCGGCCTGATTAGTTCTGCTGTGGCAACGTGGAGTCTGGTGTAGGCGAGCCTGCTGTTCATATGTTCAGCGGTGTGTCTTAGGTCCCAGTCCACGACCTCAGAGCGTCCACAGGCAGGCTGTGTTAACCATTTAACACCATCTTATCCTCCTCATAACCTAGAATAACATGTCAAGAATTAATGCTCCTCAGAATAATTGAAAAAAATGTCTAAAGTTTTCACTTTTCTACTCCTCATCTCGAAGTGTTCATCTCGGTTTAGAGTTTCTAAAGTTTTAAAGTTCTTAAATTGTCAACTTCTTTTCTCCTTGGATGTATATCAGAAGCGTTTGTGTTTTGTTGTGTGCAGCACCGGACACAGGAAATGATAAGTTTAACGACACCATGCATGTATTACGTTATTCCCCTACCCTATGACATGTTTGCATGTGATGACACCCCCTCCCCGATAAAACTCACCCACCCTCCCTCCCTCGTCGACCGTGAACAGTCTAATCCAGGATAGAAAAAGTATCAGCAATTTATCAGTTTGTGACGGCAACAAGATCAACAACAACGACAACAACAACGTACACATGTGGAGAGAATTGGAAGACTAGAACGTCGTCGCACCTTTGAAGACAGAAATGCACTGAATACCACGAAGCAAGTGACTGAAGCTAGCCAAGAAAGGCCAGTCCTCACGTGACACAGTGTGTAAACAACAATCACATGAGCACTACATGGCTATCACGTGCATGTAACTATGACTACGCATGATTGCACCGTTGTCAAGCTCCAACTCCTAGACCTCTGTAAACACAATTTTGTCGACATTTTACCAAACTTAAAAAGATTTTAAATTAAACTTTTGAACTCGACGTAGAAATTTTGACTAGAAAACAGAAAAATACCACAAAACGAAAAATTTATGACAAAAGAAACTTTGATCTGATTTTTAAAAAAATCACCAATTCAGCGACTTTCGGCATAGATGATATTTATTTTTTCGGCATAGTTTTACTGATTCAGTCCCGAAAACTTATTGAACTACCAGCCAGTTTAATCATTTTCCCCTGAATATTTTTCATTCACAATTAATCTTGTCTGGACTAACAAAGTTATAAAGGTCCTAGAGAAAATTTGACTTTTTGAAAAGCAAAAACACCAACATCTTTTTAACAGCAAAATTAAAACTAATAACTTATGTCCTCGACAAATATTTTCTAAGAGAACCGAACTTTAAAATTAAAAATAGTTATTTTTAACATCCGCTTAACAATACTTTGGGTTTATAACTTTATACAATATGATGGATGAGTACATTAGATTTATTATTGATCTAGATCTTAGAAACTAGTCAACACTCATCGCGGTTCTCAGTCCTATATTTGTTTTGTACTTAGACAAATTGACTACATATGTCTGAATAAAGTTTCTTAATGTCAGTTACAAAACCATAAAATGAATAAATCTTCAAATTTTCGCAACAAATCCGTCGTATAAACCAAGATCAAATACCAATATTATCTAGAGACGTCAGAAATATGTCTATGGAAAAAAAGAGTATAGATAATTTTGATGAAAAGATTGTGGTAAATACCTTATTACGATAGACAAACATACCGTGTGTGTTAAAGAAATTTCTAGACACTGGATTCAAGAATCTTAGAAACAATAGAATCGATTTTCGATTATTTTCATATATGTTCTCTCCGTCTTAATCCATTAAGACTCAAAATTTCCAAAGCTTCGAGTATCTTAACTTGCCGGATGCCGAGATCTGTTTTCATTATGAAACTCCTAATTCAGTCGATATGATCTTATTAATGTTTAATATTTCATTTAGTTTCCAAAAGACACATTTTTCTTTAATTAAACTAGTTTTTCAGCTTATTCATGGCTTATAAAGGATCAAGTTTACACTTCATTAATCGTTTATTTACATTTGAGGAAAGCGACAAAAGAACTTGGCGCTCTTCACATCGTTTCCCGCCCTTTTGACATCAGATATTTTATATCCTAGTAATCCAGGTCTAACAAGTCGAGCGCCGAGTTGAAAAAGAAAGAAGAAGAAGAAGAAATAAAAGATAAATAAATAATGATTTTTTTTTTGTACTGCAGCAGTGATAATTGATAAAATTAATGAATTTGCTTGCGTTGTCGACAGTGAATGAACTGACGATGAACTAGATTGTTCATAAAATTTATAATTAAAATAATATGCTTTATTCATGGTTACTTTTGGTCCTCCTTGACAATGTTAATAAAGCAAATAATGAGAAATTGTGAAAGAATTTCTTTAATTTAATCGCCTCAAATAATTTTTTAAGGCAAACGTTTCGGGTTCATACTTCGTACGGACACATGCCAACTCGCAGGAGGAACCAACTGCCTCAAAAGCTGAACCACGTTGAGCGAACGACTTTGTAGTCATCCATTAATTATTGTTTAATTAGCTTTCTCTGCGCTGAAATATTACTTGTGGTTTGAAGTGAATTTTCATTATTAAAGAAATATATGAATACATGCACTTGTTGATAAAGAATATTTTCCCCAGTGAAAAAAAGGCCGGTTTTTGCTAAAAGCTCACAATTCTAACAGTATTAATTACTGCTTGATCGACAATAAAAAGATGAAGATTCTAGCGAAATCCATTAAAAGTTTTGGAATTCTGAAGCAAAAGTCACGAAGGATTACGAAATCTAAATAAATGTCTCGAAGACCTTGCTTTCAAATGTGCCTAAATACCGTTTCCGTGGCAGTTTTCTCATTTTAATAATCTTATTTACAACTTCAAAGACTGGCTGTTATTTTCCTAGTTAGACTCATCAAAACTCTAGTCGTAATCCTAGTTAGAAAACACAGTAGATTCTAGATCAATCATGCATTTTATTTGAGAGTTATATTGAAAAACCTTTAGTGTTTTTATAATGTGAAAAGAGATCACTTTTCGCTCAAAACCAATCAAGTGAATTAGAATATAACAAAAGAAAAAAATTAGCGCTTGCCGTATTTTGGAATTCGCCAGCTTTAGGGCTTTTGTGAGTCTTAATGAGTCAGTTGTGGAGGTTGTATGCTAAAAATATAACTGAGAAACACTTAAAACGACGAGTGACTTACGCGGGCAGTTAAAATACCAATTTATCGGTGTCTAGAATATCGAAGTTTTTCATCAAGCGATTCGAGTTAAAAATCAACATTTGAAAAGTTTTGGGATGATTAATAATAAATGAATTTGATGTGTCTCTGCTTGGAAGGTGTTTTTCTCGCACTGATCAAATAAATTACCTAAAAAAATCAACCTAGAGAAAACAAAAAAAAATCATGTCGGATGTGAAACGACAAGCTTTATTTACTGTCTAATATCCTCTTATAAACAATGTAGAATATATAAAAAAGAGAGAAAATTTTAAAACTAAACGGACGTATTTTGACGTATATTTTTAAAAAATCAATCATTTAAAGCAGTTTTGTGACATTTCTTTTAACTTGTGAAGCAAGATTATCTTCCAATATCGTGACAGAATTCACATATGATATAATTTTGCATTTTCGACCCCAGAAAGTCGCCTCTGTTTACTTTTACTAACGCTACGTTTTCACTTGAAGACATAAATTTTTTCTCTCCCGAAAAACGCTGTTTTAATTTCGTGAGGATTTTTAACATTGTATTATAAATTCTCTCTAGTTCTCTTCTCAGTTTTTAGATATTTTCAATTAGACTCAATTCAATCTAAAACACACAAATCATCAGCCTCCAAGAATTATTCATTGCCGATCAGAATTCTACCAAAAGTTGTTTTCCAAATTGGACTCGATCATATAGATGGTGGTGAAGATTATTGAGTGTTTGAGCTTAAATTTCGATTTTTTCCCTAACCACACGAAAAGCAATTGGTTTATCTTTCGATCAAACGAAAAAAAACATCCTATGGAAGAGACGTTTTCCAGATAAATGTTATTAGATATTTCAGCCCCTTCTAGGCAGAACAGACATTCATTAACATAAATAAACTACTAGGTCAATTTGTAGAATATTCAAATCCCAAGTTTTTGAGCATTTTCTCTGCATAGTTTAAGAGAATCGGGTTATTTTTATTGGAAATTTAAAAGAAATAGTTTTTGTGCGTTTTCTATAAGTAGTATTGATCTGTGTAAGCTAGCCCACAGGCGCGTGGTTTAGTAGTGCATAATGATGTTTTATTATCGTTCCTGTAATCGATATTAGCGTGAAGTCATTGGCTCTTGCAAGTCTCATTCAGCGGTCGTTACGTGATCATTATTTATAAAGCCTTCGGAACGTAATACGTAGAAGAGCTACCGAGCATCTTAAATTTAATTAGAAGCAGAGTAAAAGCTTCTCTCGGAACCATCGCTTTTGATTGGCTAGTTTTGAAGTCGCCACCTGTTCTAAGCGCTGTGTCGTTTTATTCTGCTTTAGTACAATGTTTTGACTTGAAACGAGTGAATTACAAGTTAGCACATCTCAATGGCAAAGACGATTGTTTTCATTACTGGCATTTGAAAGCCTATACAATTTAAGTTTCTTTTGATATGGAGCTCAGCGTAAGTCGGTCCTCATACCAGAGACCGCCATTCACCTACATTCATTCATAGAAAGTGGCGTATTCGTTCAACATGCACAAGTTGTTCGTTGCACTTCCCTCTGAGCGAGGGAATCACTTGCAGCAGCACGTTGCACTTGGGGTAGTCTTCCTCATGATTCTTTGTGTTGACCTTTGTAAACCTTCAGGAGATGTTAATGGTGGCCGTTCGCCAACAGTTTTGCCGCCATTACAAACATCATCACCAGAGGGCTCGCTTCTCAAGACCAATACTCCTATATCTACGCCACGGTTAAGCGAAGAAGCCAATAAAATCAACTCTCGCACGAGCAAAACTACTGATCATACATCTTCTCGTACCGAAGGAAAGAGCTCCCAAAGCGGAATGATTCGAATCTTTGGCAATAAGTCTAAATCGATGAGCACAACAGATCAAGAAGGAAGCGAGACTCCTAGTCAAGTACCGAGAAGTTCTACTAAATATCCGAAAACTGTCGCTTCTGACACAGGAGCTGGGCTGAAATCATCACTTCACGTAAATTCCGACGGAAGTAAATCGAAGCCATCGAAGTCCTGGGGTGTATCGTGGCTGCTTTCAAAGAACGAGAAAACTTTCTGGCCGAACGAAAAGAAAAGTCCGGTTTTGCAAACCCCCGGCAAAACACCGGATGCCGGCGATTCTAAGACAACTACAGCTACAAACCTATTGCCGTCGCGAAAACCGGATGGGAAAATCAAGACTACACGGATGACACTCTTTCCCAGTCCCTCTATAAAATTTGAAGGTTTTTTGTCAAGTGCGATAGTTTCAAATGGCGGCAATAAACCGCCAATTTCATCTCCTTTTACAGGTTCTGTTGCCGTTACTGAGAGAAGTGTTATTCACCCAGAAGCAAGTCCGTCCTTTACAGGGCCTCGTGAGATTCTTACTGCAGGCATTGGTTCCCAGACTGTCTTCCTAAATACCGGAGTATCTAAAACCCGGAGCCAGAGAATACCAAATGTTTCACCAACTCCAACACCGTACCCAACACTCCCGGAACCTCGATATTGCGATGTAGGACTAAGTGAACTATGCATTTGCATGGCCTGCCCGAGAAGTTCAAAGAAGTGCTGTACAGATGTGATCAAACCGGAGAAACTCAACGAAGGAGTAATGCTTTCAATCACATCTATATCAGTATTCGATTTCTTGACCAAGGAGCCAACGTTAAAGAGACTGTTAGCTGACATTGTTGCTGACCACTGTACCCAAACATCGTGTATACAAGATGTTCACTCCAAGAGATCGAAAAGGGATGTTATGCGTGATGAGATGGAGCAGAATAGTGATGGGAAAGAGTCCAGTGAACAGTTTATTAGACCGTGGGATCGTTCTCAAGTACAAACAAGTGATACAGAAAGACCGTATCCTCTTAAGAATTCTCCGACTAAGAGTTTACTATCTTCAACAACAACAACAATTACTCCCCCATTAACGAGACCAACGGAAGTGAAGGTAGTGGTGTTCAAAATTGCTCCGAATTCTGCGGACAGCAAAAAGCTCTCCACAGGACTTTACGTGACGGTTACATCACTTGTTGGTGGAACCAACAGGACATATGTTCTTAAAGCCGACGTTCTAGCGGGGCTTATTCGCCGTAAAAGAGACGTATTCAAGAGAAAATTAAATATTTCTATTGACTCTGTGAAAACATGGAACAATTGGCGAGCTACAGAGAGTATCAAACCGAGAGTGGCCGACTCTGCAACAACATCTGGACTCACTTCGTCCGTTGGAGCAACAATTACATCAGGTAGGGCATCACCCGGTGGGCCGGGGACACACAGGGTGTGGCCCGGTATTTTGGTACAGCTCTACTCTGGTTCACGCTTTAAAGACCCTGTAGTTTTTGAAGTCGCCATGACAACAATCGAGCGCATGCCCTGTGTGAGCCCCCTTAACCCGCATTACTGGGTCGGCGGCTATCCTGGTGCCATTTTATCAATGCTTGGAGATTATTCTGGAATGTTTTCGGTGTGTCAAAACAGTGGTTCGGGGCTCGCACAGAATGTGTTCAGCTTGTGCCAAGTAGGCTGTATCTCGATATCCCGCCCGCCCGCCGGCTGTTTAATCTTATTTGAATTAATTATCTTGCAAGTCTCAATATCTTGATAACACTCATACAATAGCATCAAAAACACGCACGCAAATCATTTCCCCGTAAATTAATAGGATTAATGAAGTCAATTTTTTAAATCTATTTGTCTTAAGACTTGATGACGTCATTACTTAACTCCATTCATTTCCGTGCGCACACATTCACATCGTTGCGGTTCCTTACCCTCTATTCAAATTCCAAAATATCTCATGGGGAAATTATATTACTTTTGTCTTCTTTCACTTAAGCCTGCAAATGTCTCCAGCTTTGAATACCATAATTCACTACATTTATTTGTTATTTATTGATTTATTAATTAGTGAGTTTATAGATTTGTTTTGCGGCTTCACGGAAATGACAGTTTTTGGGCGCGAATGCATCATGTGTACTTATTCATTCGTAGCTAATAATGATTTAATAACCACACACTCTTGTACACACACGAAAACACGAAGCATAAAAAAATTGCACATTTAAGATATTAAGCACTCTTGAAAATTGCTGATAAAAAATCCACGTCCTTCCTGATCTTGGGGTTTTTGCATTAAATGTGCTCGCGATCGTACTTTTGCGGGCCTCTAGTTGCTTAAGGTTAAAGCCTGGTTTACACTAGCGACACAAGAATAAACATAACGACATATGCAATCACAGATAGTCAGTCAACATGCAAAACATTCAGTCATCTTTATGTTAATAAAAGACACACTTCCGTATGTCTTTATGTTTGCGCTTGCGACGCTAATGTGAACTAGGGCTTAAGCCTCGCTTTGGTATGAAATCATTTCCAATGTTCATGTATTCCTGTGAAGGTTAGTGGAATCTAAAAGTGTTTGAATTGTTGAAGTTGCGCATTCTTTATTTACTTTACCCTTGTAGTTTGTGAATGTTTGTGAATGTTTGAATGTTTCTCCATTTGAAATAGGGCTATCCCCGAAAATAAAAAAAAAAAGAAAGGAAAAAAGAAAGAGAGAAAGAAAGAAGGAAAGAGAAAGAAATAGAGAGAGAAAGAAGGGAAGAAAGAAAGAACGAAAGAAAGAGAGAGATGGAAAGGAAGAAAGAAGAAAAAGAAGCAAACAAGGAAGCAAGGAAGATGGCTAAAGGACTATTCTGAAAAAAAATCTGAAAAATTAGTCCCATATATCAAAAATATTTGCGCCATTAAAAATGCTGTGAAACAAAATCTATTACTAGTGCTTCTTAATCTATTGCCATAGATTTGGCAGGAGTGTTAGGTGCACCATTCATTCCAGTATTATTTAAGGCCAGCTGCACCACACAAATTTTAAATTTAGCTCATCTAATAAAGAAAAGCCAAGTAATTCTTTTTTATCAAGAGACACTCATGATCACTGCCTACGCAAGGGTAATACTGCATGCCAATTCATAACTGTTTGTATAGTGTTAGGGCATTTGTCTAAAGCATGTGGCGCAAGAATGTTTTGCACTTGCTTGGCACTTGAAATCACTCGACATGATTACTCACAAGGGGTGCACAGCTCCAGGGGTTCTCTCGAGTTTTCAAGAGTTTAATTGGACCTTTAATACCTTGGAAATTAAATGCACTTTTCTCTATAATCACCTAAAGTGGCTTTGGAATTTTTTTATCTAAATCGATTCTTGAGTACTCTTGGAGTGAGTATTGAAGTGCGCTCTTTGATTCTCCCTGGAATTGTTTATCTTGTATGAGGGCTCAGAAAATTACTTTTAGAAAAACAATTTTCACGATCACGAGCACGCCTCCCGGGATGCTGTCACGTGATAAAACTAACAGACCACGTGACATGCCTGTAAGCTATGTAGTTTGCATGTTCTTGTTTTTTATGCATTTTTGTGCATGAGATTCATGTGATAAAGTGTCTCGTTTGAGTTATTTTGCCGGCTTCGGGTTTAGTTTAGCTTGCATGCATTCATGGAATGGCTCCAAGGACTTATTTTTTGAGTCACGCTTCCCTTTTTTGTTGTTCATCTTTGATTATGGTACCCAGTACTGCTGGCAGCCGATAGTAACGCCATTTTAGTACATTTTTTGCCTGTTTATTTTGCATTAGGAAAGTACAGGTGACGTGAAGTAGCGGTGAGAGCGCACGCCTATGGCCAAGGCGACCGGCTTGGACCCCAAAAACCTCTTATCCCTCCCCCTCAACCCCTCACACACTACACACATGCTAATTAAGCCACTGCTGCACACATAAACGTGTTCATAAAAATGCATTAAAAATAAATTACGTTTTGCGTTTGTTTAAGATTTCTTGCTAAAGATATTTTAATATTAGAATTACAATTTTATTATCTTTATACAATTAACCAAAACAAATATAACGATTTTTCGTGCTTTCTTCCAGAGCCAGGATCTCCAAATGTGGAGGGACAAGAAGGACGAAACTCATCGACGACGAACATGTCACGAGGTACCTTCATTATTGTCCTTGTGACAGGGATTGGTGGCTTTGTGGTACTGGCCATTATAATCATCTATATGCTTTTCAAATTCCTGAGGTAAGCACACCTGTTCGGTTAAGTTATGAAAGTCTTTGTTGTCGTTCGTTCCAGTGGAAAGTGAATCACGAAGGCTTGTTGGTGAACTACGTTGGAAAATTATTCATGATTGTTTTGGGTAGTGCTACCCAACAGAACCAGCTGACCATCTGTATATCTTTATTCTAACAGTCACCTCAATAAACCTCTCTCAGAAAACATTTTTGCGCACCTAATATAACCAGTGCGCACTATTACATTTATACTGCGCATTTATATTTAATAATCTCTGTAAAGCCTAGTGGACGTTCTCTCCTGTCAGAAACAGCTGAAGCGAATACCATAAACGGAGTCGGAATTCGAAATCAGAAGCGCACGTCATAAGCGGGATCATATCGGAGGGATTGGGAAGTTTCATTTTGCTTGGCTTTTGCTTACGCTTATTAACTTGCAGTCAGACGTCCTGAATTGCTTCCGACTCCAAATCCGATTCCATCGCAAACAAGTACAAGCTCAAAGACTCGATTGGCCAACCAAAGTAACATATTTTAAAGATGAACCACTTCCTCTGACATGAACGACATGAATTCTTGTACAAGTCACATCGATTTGAATATCAAATCTTGTTTCTTACTTAGGCGCATGAAAGGGGAATTTGTCCCTGATAAGGTTTACCCCAACGAACAGAAAGCAAACGGTGGATCGGACCAGCTGATACCTTCATTTGTTGACCCTTCAACACCAAGAATAACAGATGTACCGAAGAAAACTGTTAGAACAGGAGGGGGAGGTGCTTCTGGCTCAGGAGGAGGACAAGGATCCGGGGGGACCAAGAAGAGTAAAAAACCTATGGGTGTCAAGGTTACGTACAAGCCACCAAAATGGGATTAAATTGATGTTGTATAAATTTGAATCATGGTGAGTAAATAATATGTAATAAGACTTGGTGCAACGTACCTCAGCATACTACTCCAGCCTACCACAGTACGTAACATTACAGCTTACTACACAGCAGCACCGCTGTGCACTAAAACCCACAACATCACATCACACAGCAGCACACCAACTACAACGCACTACATCACATCACATAACAATTTCTCAATAACTACTACATTACCACAGCGCACCACATTAGATAACATAACACCACACCTATTATATGGTTGCGCACCAAAAGACATCACATGACATCACACCGCATCACACCAACTGCAACGCACTACATCACATCTCATGACATCGCTTCACCACAATACACTATCTCAGCGTACAACAGTACATAACATCACAGATTACCACACAACACACCCGCTGTGCACTAAAACCCACAACATCACATCACACCGCAACACACCAAGTGCGCACCACACCTATTATATGGTTTCGCACCAAAACACAGCACATCACATCTCACCGCATCACACCAACTGCAACGCACTAAATCACATCACATGACAACGCTTCACCACAATACACTATCACAGCGTACCACAGTACATAACATCACAGCTTACTACACAACACACCCGCTGTGCACTAAACCCTACAACATCACATCACACCGCAACACACCAAGTGCAACGCACTATACATCGCATCACATGACAATTTCTCGGTCATCACTACATTACGACAGCGCACCATATTACATTTCATAACATTACACCACACCTATTATATGGTTGCTCACCAAAACCCACCACATCACATCACACCGCATCACACCAACTTCAACGCACTAAATCACATCACATGACAATTGCACAACACTACATTACCACAGCACACCACATTACATTACACCACATCACACCACATCACATCACACCGCACTTATTACATGGATGCGCACCAAAACTCACTAAGCCAATGGCAACGCATCACATGACATCA